>JALPQD010000263.1:2982500-3281123 GCA_023101885.1 Typhlomys cinereus | reverse complement strand
GCACCTGTGGGTATTGCCACCTATGGTTCATTTTTTTTCCTTCATCCTCCATAAACACACAAGGAAGGTCCTTGGAATCAGACAGTAAACTAGGACCTGAAAATACAAAAGGCAAGACTATGGTCTCATTGCCTTCCCAGGCTAGAGGAGAAAAGCAACACAGCTTCTCACATGTCCACACGGTAAGTGCTAAGCTAAAAATGCCTTTGGGAAGCATTAACCCAGATTTAAACCATGAAACTACCGGGGCCAGGCAAAACAAATCTCCAGCAGGATCTTAACAGAGGCTTAGAGAACAAGGAGAAGTTAGCCAATAGCCTTTGTAGCAGTTTCTCCCTCTCGCTACCAACAATCACAATCAAATGGCTTAAGGAACAAGGGGCTTTATTCTAGCTTACGGTTCCGTGTCCAGCTTGGCAGGAGAGCTCACACGGACACCAGGAGCCAAGAGAACTGACCATGCACTGTATCCATAGACTGCTGAGAGAGGGACAATCCTCACTTGCCAGACCAGCACGTCTGGCTCAGCATACTGAAGAACATCAGCTTCCTTAGCCAGCTCCTTCCATCTTAGTCACTTGCCCAGGGAATAATCCCACCCACCATGAGCTGGGATCCCCATCAGTCAGAATCTCCATCAAGCTTGCTCAGGGATTTAACTCGATTACTAGTTCTTCACAACTGTGCCCAGAGCGCCAGATTTCAATTGACAAGTTGACAACTGTATCTAACTATGGCAGACTTAGAGCCAATGAGGGTCCTAGAAGAAAGAGCAACAGAACACCCTAAATGTTGGGTACATCCAGGGAACTGCAGCCAGGAATGACAAGACACAAATATGCGATGAAGGCCAAAGAAGTCAACAAAAGCCACTTCAGGGAGTTCAAACTTCATCTTGGCCCAAGGGGAATGAGAAGGGCATGCACCTTACATGGAAGAGTGACATCATCAGATACAAACCTATGCTTCTGGAATTGTACAAGAGGCCATTGCAGGACTCTATGCAAAAGAAAGCAGCGGCCTAGACCACAGCAGTGGGGAGGGAATGGAGACGTGTATGTGATGCTTTTGCAGCTATTCCATCTGCTAACGTGAGACAGCATTCAGACACAACTTAGGGGAGAAAGGGAGACTTACTTAACTTATGGTTTCAGAATGTATATCATCCATTGTGGCAGGAATTGCGTAACTCATGGTTGGAGGAAGAAGCAGGAGATGAGTTCGTGATACTATGACAATCAGGAAGGTAGAGAAAGCAAGAGCAAAATGAACAGGAAGCAGGGAGGGGCCACCGACCCATCAAGGACGCGACGTCCTCCAGCAAGGACCCACCTCTTGAAGACGCCACAACCTTTCCAAATACCACCAGCTGTGGATGCAAACACGTGAACCTGCAGGGGTGGTTGGGGGGGAGTGGCGGAATGGCGGACAGGGAGGAAGCAACACACATTCGAACCATGGCAGATGTGAAATAACCAATCTGCTGGAGGGAAGGAGCTGGGGGACAGAATCCAGGATGATGCCTTGATTTAAGGCCCAGACAGCGGCACAGAGGCAATGAAATGGGGCAACTGCTTCAAGTGTGGGGTGAAGGATTGGTGAAGAAGGAACACAGAGGAATATGAGGATGGAAAACATTTATTTTTTTTTAAATGGGTAGACATCCAGGGGACCAGCACAAAGCACCATTTTGATTTTCACCCATCAGTTTGAGATTGCTCTTCCGGAGGCTCCGTGCATCAGCAAGCAGCGATAGGTACATCCTCAGGAGGCCCGTTCAGCTCCCATGAACATGGATGTAAACGCGTCCAGGCGAGGGCTAATGTCATCATCATAAAAGCAGAATCATGAATTTGGCACTCTAAAGAGAGGCCTTTGGAGATCTGTTTCCTCCCTGAAGCAACAGTCTGGAACAAAAATTTGGGCGAACAGGAATGCGTGCATGTGGGCGCGTGCAGGTGAATCTGTGCCTGGACTTGGAGTATGGCAAGCTTGACCGAGAGGCTGCTCTGCCCCTGGGGCAGATGTGAAGGGCACAGTCGATGCCCTGGGAGTGAAACCCCGCTGCTTTCATGTGACCTTTTTGCGCAACCTAATACTCTTTTCTCAAATGTTCATCTTACTATTTTGTGTGCGCCTGTGTGTGCGTGCATGCTACGGTGCGTGTATCTGTGGAGGTCAGAGGACAGCCTGTGGGGGTGGGCTAGGGATACGGCTCAGTGGTAAAGTACTTGTGTGAGGACATAGGTTCAACCCGTAGCACCACAGAAACAAAACCCAAACCAAGACAAAACATGCAGGAGTCAACTCCTTCCTTTTACCATGTAGGTTATAGGGATCAAACTCAGGCAGCAAGTGTCTCTACACTAAGTCATCTCACCAGCCTCAACTTATTTTTTTAAAAGTGCAACATAAACTTCATAATTTTCATTAAAGAACAGAGAAACTCACTGATGGATTCCTTATTAAATCACAGTCTCTTTGGTTTGTCATGTTCTTATCAGAGCTGCATTTGCATTCAATGGTCACAGATACACACAGAATCTAGTACCACTGTCGCCAAGAAGAGAAGTCTCTACTTGAATCATCACCAGTAGAGAAGGTGTCTTGAGGTAGAAGCCAGGCTTAATGGTGTCATCCTACATGACAACATTTTCCTGAAGAGTCTCTCTTCTTACTATTTACTTGCTTTTTAATTAAGGAAGGGCAAGGATCAAACCCAGCACCTTTTAAATGCTAGGTAAGCTCTCTACCACTGAGCTATCTCCCAGCTCTTTTCTTGTCTTCTAAGTAAGAGAAACATACGCTACCCAAAAAAGGTGAATGTAGTCAGGTTCGAAGGCAGAGGGTGGGAGGAGGCCTTGCGTGCATTTTGGGAAGTTACAGAAAGTAGAGCCAAGTTTTATTCTCTGTTCCCAGATCAAATGATCTCTCCTCTAGCCTGACAAAAATTCCCAGAATGTCCCCAGGGAGAACGATTCTTGTTTTCGTTACCACTTAGAGACTCATCTGGGACATTAGCTGATTTTTCTCAAGATCACAAACCAAGACATCCTAGGGGCTACTATTAAAATGTTCTGGGGCTGGTGAGATGACCAGGGGTTAAAGTCTTTGCCTTGCAAGCAAAAGGACCTGAGTTTTCAGATCCCCCATGAAAATGCTAATGGACATGGTGACAGTCTGTAATTCTCGCCCTGAAAAGCAGAGCCTGGGAAACCTCAGAGCAAAGTGGTAAAGAGGTAGAACAATCCAGAATGATTTCCTATGGCACCATTGGGCCTCCACAGGCACACACACTCAAGCACGCATGTACTTATACACACACCCACTTACACATGTGCACCACCCACACGCAAAACACAGATACATGCAAAAACAAAATGAACAACAACAACAACAAAAATCTGTGTCTCAGGTTCCCATCCTTTGCTTACTGGAAGCAGCAGAGTTCCCCACACGGAAGGCCAAGAAGACCCCAGTCCTGCTTCTAGAACAACCGCTCAGCCCTTTTGCTGTGCGAGCGCTAAGTTGGAAAGTGTGGATCCCTGTCTGGGGTGGATGCTGGCTTGATATTGGCTCAAGGAAAAGAACAGGGGCTGTGAAAGGGCAGGAAGGGCCTGGGTTTAGATCCCGGGGAATCACAGCCAGCAAGAGCCAGCTGAGCCTGCTGGGCTATGACTCTTCTTCACCTTTTGGATGATACTGTCCAAGTTTTCATCAAGATCCAACGATGCAATGGCAGGAAGCAAAGCCCATGCTGATGTTTCAACGACGAGGCACAGAAGAAGTGCGTTGGGTGCACAGACACCTCGTGGACCCCTGGTTTGCAGAGGTCTGGCTTCAACGTTCTGTGGTCAATGGGGTTTTATCCACAGTCTATCCAAGACCAGCACTGGCACTGGGCTCAGGACACAAGCGACTCCCCATCTGAGTGAAACGACACCCGCCTCTGTCTCGTCCCTGTCCATTAAATAGTCCCCTGGGGCTGGGGATGTAGCCTGCAGTCCATGCTTGTTTAAGGTCTTGGGTTTAATCTCTAGCACTGGGAAGAGCGAAGAAGATGAGCTTGCTGATCATTCACTTCCAGACCACCGCGGTGTCAAAAGAACCGTTGAAGAACGCTTCCCATTGTCACACTGGCTCTCTCTCTCTCTCTCCATGTCTCTCTCTTGCTCTCTCTCTCTCTGTAGGTATGGGTGTAAATGTGTATGTCAGTACATGTGAGTGTAGAAAACTGCACTGTGTGTGTCTGCAAAGGTTCAAGGGTGACTTGGGGGGCAATCGCCCTGAATTGTTCTAGGGGTTTCCCAGGCTCCACCTTCCAAGGCCAGAAGTACAGGCTGCCGCCACGTCTGTCCCACATTTTCACAAGGCATCCAGGATCCAGACTTGGATCCCTTTGCTTGCAAGGCAAAGACCGGAGCCATCTGTCCACCCTTGTCATCTTTTCTTGTCACAGACAGTACCAGCGCCGCCCAGTCGAGAAGCAACCTACACACCATACATCCAGCAGCACTGGGCTTGGCCATTTTTCTGTACTAAAGCAAGTCCCCCCCCACATTTGAGCAGAGCACTACTTAGACAACCTCCACAGATGTTCTTTTTGCTTGACAAACCATTAGGGAGCAGAATGCTCCATTTTTTAAACAGCATAACAGAAGTAGCTTTGACCCCCTCCCCTATCCAATCTGGTTCACACATAATCTCTGTGTCTTTTTCTCAGATCCCTCTATTATTGTGTCTGCTGCTCTTGGAATTGCTCAATTTCATCCTCTGCTTTAGCTGTGGGACAAAGAATCCTGGATGGGATTCTTGCTGAGGGGTGTGAAAGACAAGACTTGTGGGGGGAGGGGGCGGGGGAGACCACTTTGAAGGAGGCTGCTCCTGTCCCCTCTCACACTACACCATAACAGCCTTCCTTTCCCTCCACCCTTGTTCATTTCCACAACAGAAGCTATCCTGATCCTTTATAATGAACAGACAATGAGTCTGGGCTCCCTGGTTTTCTGCCTCCATCTCTTCAGGCCTCACCCAGGTGACTTAAGGATGTGGATGAGCTAGAGAGGGGGCCCAGTGGATAAAGTGTTTGCCTCCCATGAATGAGGACCACTGGAGCCAAGGTCTCCCAGTCACCCACAGGAATACTGGGTGGGCACGGCAGCCTGCTTACAATCCCAGCCCTTGGGAGGCAGAAACAGGGGATCCCTGGGGCAAGCTGGCTTGCTAGAGCAGTGGACGTAGTCAGCACTGGGTTCCACATGATGAGACACAGAAGAGAGAATGGAGGGCAATCAAGAGAGACACCCAACACCAACCTCAGGGTCTCCCATGAGCACACATGTGAGTCTCTCATGAGCACAGACACGAGTCTCCCATGAGCACACACACACACACACATGAACAGACACAAGCTACACAGACATATGTGTGAAGAAGAAAAGAATGTGGTGGGAAATCCTGACCATCAAAGAAATCAGGACGGGAGCAGGGCTTCATGCACTCTGGTACATGCCGTCTCCGCCCAGGATCTGAACTTGACACTGTCCTTCCTAGTTTGCACAAAGAAGCCACGTGGTCTGTGGAGAAGCACTGACGTCCTCTGCTATTTAGAGATGTCTGGTTCTCACAAGTAGAATTCAGCCAACTCTTAAGCTCCAAGCATTCGGTCCTCTGGCCGAAGTATCCCTGTAACTCTCCGGGCACCAGCAAGTAGCTGGCTCTTATATTCTCCTTCTCCCTTCCCTACAAGAGCCCTGCACTAGTGTCCCTGGAATGGGTTTATTCCAGTACAGATTCTGTTTCCAAGGAGGCGAGGTGGCTTGGGACCAGGCGGAGATGCTCCTGGTCAGAAGGAAGCACGAGGCCTCGTCGCTTCCTGCGGCTTTGGAAGTAGAAGAGCCACACGCAGCCTCCGTTCTGTAATATTTCATTCTGCAAAGAGAATTGAGCACATGCGCTCCAAGTATGCAGAAAGGAGTTTCCTAAAAAGAGGGTGTGGTCTCGGGAGATGGTGCAGTCAGTAAAGTGCCTGCTCTGCACACACAAGGATCTGAGTTCAATCCTAAAATATCCCTGCATGAAAAAGCCAGATATCACAGCTCGTGGTTATAACGCCAGCGTTGACAATCTGAGTTGAATCCTTGGAGCCTGCATGGTGGAAGGAGAGAACTGACTCATACAGCTGTCCTTTGACCTCTACCAGTGCACGGCGCCAAGCAAACCCCCCCCCCCCGCTACACACACACACAATGTAAAAGGGAAACTCTTTTTTTTATATTTTATTTATTTAGTGTGTGTGTGTGTGTGTATGAGAGAGAGAGAGAGAGAGAGAGAGAGAGAGAGAGAGAGAGAGAGAGAAAGCGAGCACTGTATGTCCCTGTGGAGGACCAAGAATGGCTTCAGGACTCATCCTGGATTGTTTCTACCTCCTCCTTGCTTTGCTCAGGGATTTCCCAGGCTCCACCCACCAGAGCTGGAAGTGCAGACTGCTGTCATTTCTGCCTGGTGTTTTTACGAGTGTGTGTGTGGGGGGGGCAGAATCTTAATCCCTGAGCCATCTCTCCAGCCTGGAAACTCTTTTCCTTATGAAACAAGTGTTTTGTTATAATGACAGAGTGATAGGTTATTTCATCTACCACCTTCAACCTTCAGAAAATGTAATTCACAAAACCATGAGAGAGACGAGCAAGTGGATCATCCACATTTTCATCCCACCAAAAATGCAGAGGAGCTGCGCACAGTGATTTTAAATGAGAAAAAGTACTATTTTCAAAACATGTTGCAGAGAGGACTTGGGGTGTGGCAATCATAAGCCAAGAAGCCTGGGATCAGTTGCCAAAACAGTTGGCTTTGCCCAGTTCCTTCAATTGCACTGAGGGTTTTTCTTTTTCTTTTTTTAAAATTTATTTTTTCTAGGGGCTGGAGAGGTAGCTCAGGGGTTAAGCCTCTGCCTTGCAGGCCGAAAGTCCTGAGTTCGGTTCCTAGACCTCCTATATAGATGCCGGGTGGAAGCGGGGGCGGCCTGCGTTTCTGGTCCTGGTAGGGCGGAGCCTGTGAATCATGGGGCAGAGTAAACAAGGAGGAGGTAGAGGCGGTCCATGGTGGTTCCCGAATTCGTCCGTGGTTCTACACACACACACACACACACAATTGAATAGATAAAATAAAAAATTTTATTTTTCTAGTTTTATAAGCATATGGAGTACTTATCCCTGCCTCCCTCCATCCCTTTATCCCTCTTCCTTCTTTTATCAATCCATCCTCCTCTCTTCCACCTTTCTGCCTATCTGCTTCTATGGACCCCAGGGTTCTCTTTGGCTTGTCTACTCTTGTGGGGGTTCAGTCCTCTGTGGCATACCAAGTTGCCTCTCTTTGGGCCATCCCACTGATAGGGGCATTTCCCTTCACTCATCCAGCTCTAGTCCCCAAGGTTTCTACTATATGCTCTTATCTCTCTTGAGTTCCTCGCTCGTCTGTGGGGGCGCGTTGGTGCGTCAGTCATTGTGCAGGTCTGGGAAGGCCAAGTCTCATTGCAGTAAGTCTGAGGGTTTTTCAAGCATTCCTCAAGTTGGGCTCTAACATAGCTTAGACTATGGATGCAATTCTCTCACTGTTTTCATTTTCACTGCACAGATTTACCAGCCCCAACACGAGATGGCTGTAGTGGACCCCGCAAAGCCAGAGAGCCACAGCGCATGTTGAGATGATGCTGATACAATTCAACCTGCACCTGTGCCAACATCCAGAGCTGAGGTGCAACCTCAGGCTGTGAAGAGGGTCTATTCTGTGTGATCCCCAGAAAGTGAGGGCAAAGGAGCAGACAGAGAGTGGAAGTCACAAGGACCAGATCTTCACCCCACAGCAGGACCTTTTACGATAATGAGAGGCGTTCCCATCTCCACTGGAGCTGGATTGTACAAGCGAGTTCCCTGTCACTTTCAGTCTTCAGGGAGAAGACAGCCTCTTGCCTCCCACTCGCTGGGTTCACTGCGAATGCAAGCCTTCCGTGGGGGTTGATCGAGATAACTATCTCAGCCATGCATATTCTACTGTTCTGTGGTTACAACGCTGTCAAAAAAAATTATCACCTTTGCAAAACTAGTAGAGCATTGGATGCGAAAAGGCGGGGTGGGGCAACTCAGAGTTGACTCTTCTGTCTCGGTGCCTAAAAGCAACTGGAACACTGGGTCTGTAGGGAGAATCATTAACATGTTCTGGAACAAACTGATGGTGAGATTGCCATCTTACACTCAACACCTGTGATAGAGTTTGGATTGTTTCTTTTTCAGTGTTGAGTTTTGAGATGAGGTCTCCCTATGTATTACAGCTCAGGATGATGGTCTCGAACTCATGAACCATGAGCCCAAGCAAATAGTTTAAATGGACTTTGAGCACCTTTAAATTGACTTTCTCGGGCATTTTGATTCAGTAACGGGAGGCTGGCTAGCCACGTGGAAGTCCAGGCTTTTGGGCAGTGGTTCCCAACTGGGAGTGATTTTTATTCAGACTGTTAGTATTGTGTGGAGATACTTTTTTCTGAAAGTAACTGGGACCAACGTGTACTACTGGAAACTAGTGGGCTGAGTTCAGGGATGCTATTATATATAATTACTGACCCCATCATGTCAAAGTGCTGCTATTGAGAAAACCTGCTGTAGAGCGATGGAGGGGATAACTGTCATAGCAGCCATCACTCCTGAGACAGCCTTGTACACGTGGCATTCCACAAATGATCATGATCTGTATACACTGCAAGACACTGCAAGGAGAGCATGGTTTCTGCTGAATGCACTGGCGATATATGAAGTACAACTTCAGCGGGGTCACGTGCTTTTTCAAGAACTTATGCAGAACTCAGACTCCAACCAAATTTCATCAGACTCTGGTCAGGGAGCAGGTTCCCCAATAGTATGCTATTTTGGGAGGCTCCCACATAACTGTCCAGCATTTTAAGCAGTGATCCAGATTGCATGCATCCAAGTCAATGCACCCTGGAGCAAAGGTTTTGGGAAGAGACCAAAGGTAACCAAGACTCATGTGGAGCCTGCATTTCCTGCACAAACCTGAAGGAGGCAGTCTCACCGGTCATGAAACACCACGTAGTCAATTGAAGCCTCCACCTCTCAGGCCATGACCCTGGTTCAAAAGAGGCGTGTGTGGCCTTGGAGGGAAGAACATATGATCTGTCTAGTCTTTAACCCAAGGTGAATGCTAGTGTCCTTTCATTTAATATCATAAGTCTCAGAACATTTTTATCTAAAAACAAGGTTTGCAGAGGGTTAGGCAGAGGAGAGTTTGAATTCCTGCTATTATTAGTGGGATCAATTGGGGCATCTCCTAGGGCTTCCCTTTTCCTAATATCAAATCATCATCATTATTATCATCATTCCCTATGTCATGAGATTATGAGGTGAAAATGAGAAAATTGGTAAATTAAATGGAGGCAAAAAAGTTAGAATAGAACCCAGAACAGAGCAAGAGAACTGATATGAGAAGATACAGTTCATAGAATACGTAGTATGCAGTATTATTTTTACTGGGGAAGGCTCTAACTACACTGTATTGCTGACTATGATTGCGGGGTGGGGGGTGGGGGTGGGAACCCAGGCCGGAACAGCACAGACGGAACATGCCAGTGTGGACTGCCCCGCCCCTCTATGAAGCGAGAGAACATCATGGACTAAAATAGCAAGTAAAAAGAACATGAAGAAGCCGAAGTAAGCCTCCTTTGTGTGATTTCCACAAGCATGTCTGAGGCCGCTCATTCTAGAATAGCTGTGAGTGATGGTTGTCTTGTAGGCTGCCAAACCCCAAAGACAGAACCAACACACGCTTATGTCTAAAGTGCCCTGTCTTCTGCTTGACACCTCTAAATAGTGTAGCACATTAAATGAATTCTGACGTGCACCGGAGGCACGCAGAGACTCTGGAGCCAGAAGCCAGAAACAGACCACCCTGCCTGAATCTCGAACTTCTTCTGGAAGCTGCACAGCCGCCTGGGAGTTACCCACTGGGAAGTTGATGTTTTACTCAATGAATATTTGATGTGACATATTTTAGAACTGACATCTGTTTAGACGGGTTAGTCATCTCTGCTATGAATCAGTCACTTACACAAGAGACCCTAACTGTCTTCTCCATTTGGACCTGCATTAGGAACACTCCCTGCCGCAACAGGGACAGGTGCACTTGCTGAAGGATGAGCTCTCTGCTCAACTCTTCAAGCTAAAGAACCTCAAAGTATCACGGTTGAAAAGTCCCTGCTGGTAGTTTGCTGTGTGACCTTGGGCAAATCCCTTGCTGTCTCTGGTCACTCTTTCCTTGTCTCTCCAGTGCTGGGTCTCTCTGGCCCTTTCAACTGTGATCTTTTGAGGTTCTTCGGTTTGAAGAGTTTGAAGAATGGATTAGAGAAGTCATCTTTCAACAAGTACACTTCCTGCTGGGAAGAGAAGGACATCTCTGTCACTCTCTCCCACTGCTCATTCTCTGCACGAGTCAAAACAAATCTTTCTCTCAGTAAGTTGCTTCTGTCAGGCATTTTGAGACAGCAATGAAAAAAGCAACTAATATACTCATGAAATTAGAAAGGCAATCATAAGTGGGGAGGGGGACCCAAGACAGAGCCACATGTTCTATGGACTGGAGTAGATATGAAACAGATAGGATCTAACTGCCTAAAATCCGCAGAAGCATTGATGCCTGGCTCTGTGCATCCCCAGGGACTACTCGCTTGTAGTGACAACATGGGGTCACTCAGTAAAATGTTCTAATAGGAACTGATGGATCCAGATGTCAACATCTGAGCTTTTCTTGAAACACAGAAAGGTGCACAGATTTGTTCTCAACACCACTGAGCTAAATACCTGTTACCTCAAGTACTCCACCACTGAGCTAAGTTCCCGTTATGCTGTCATTGAGCTTAGTCCCTGTTACCTCAAGCACTCTTCCACTGAGCCAAGTCCCTCTGCCACCACTTTCTTTTATTATTATTATTATTATTATTTATTAGTTATTCAATTGTGCATGCACATGTGTGTGTGTGTGTGTGTGTGTGTGTGTAGGACCACGGATGAATTCGGGAACCACCATGGACCACCTCCACCTCCTCCTCGTTTACTCTGCCCTGGGATTCACAGGCTCCACGCTACCAGAACCAGAAACGCAGGCCACCCCCGCTTCTGCCTGGCGTTTATACATGGGGTCTGGGATCCAAACTCAGGACCTTCCGGCTGCAAGGCAGAGGCTTAACCCCTGAGCCACCTCTCCAGCACCCCCCTGCCACCACTTTCTTAGCCACACTATTTTCTTCCCATGCTCCTTTGAGGGAGTTAGACACTGAAATGGGATGTTTTGCTTGCAGTCTATTTTCACCACTTACGATTCTTTTTGACCTGAATGTACAATACAGGCACTCAGAGAATGGTTTTAAAAAGCGTAGATTCCAGGATTCTGTATTTGAGCTGTAAATCAAAATTTCTGGAATGAAATCAGAGCATTCTTATTTTTCAAAGCTTCCCAGGTTGATTCTAATGCTGAAGATTTCATATTCTAGCTACATTTCCCTTCTTCCTTTCTCCTTTCCCTTCTCTCTGTATTTTTTCTTCCTTTCTTCCTTCTTTTCTTCTAAGGCAATCTATGGATAGTGGTTTATTTTCTTTGCCAAGTAACCATTAGAAGGCCAGCAAAGAGTTGAGAGCATATATGCTTATTTTAAAATGGAAAATAACAGGACTGACAAGCAATCTGGAGCTGCAAGCTGGGAATGCTGACCGCTGCTGGGAGGAAGACGACAAGCAGGGACAAGCAGGTTTGGATCCGGGGAAGGTTTTACCCTCTGAACTTGGGCTTCAAGGCCAAGCAGCTTACAGTTCCAGCTTCTGCCTTTTGCCAAGAGGTAAAATTGAGAAAGAGGCTCCTGAGAGAGAAGACACAGGATTCTCCCTAGCAGCTTCCGGATGGATCAGATCCTCTAAGAGGGGTGGAGTCCCAGCCAGGTGATTGACAGGCTAAGCTGAATTACCTTAGGGGACAAGGGACCTGTGCTCCAAAGGTTTCATGGACAAACTTATAAAAAAAAGTGTCATATAAAATTACCCACAGGCCATGTGTATGAGGTAAGGACATGAAACATGATGGATTCTGTGCCGAGACTTGGATCTACTCCCCAATATATACTGTTACACACACACACACACACACACACACACACACACACACATACACACATATATATATATTCCCCCCACCCTAGTTTTTCCTGGCCATTGTTCCTATAAGCAAAGGTTAGCCAAGCTGCTCTGGAAACCATGGGAGACACTAGGGCCTGAGCAAAGTAATAACACAGCCAGTTTGTTTATCCAGCTTGTGACATCCCAAGGGTCCCTGAGGTGCCTTTGGGTGTCAGTGGCACGCAGCAGTTTCACAACTACCTTTTGGTGTGTACTGTTTTTCTTGTATGTTTGAGACAGGGTCTCAATAAAAACTTTTAAAACTTCCAAATCCTCAGCTCTTTGCAGAAGGATGACTCAGATGGGAGCAGCGAAGACACAAGAGAAGCAGAAGCAGAGCCCAATTCCAGGGGAGGGAGTCCTCCCTCAAGAAGTGTGGAGAACAAAAGGGTCCGCGGCAGCCCCCCTCGCGGCAGCCCCAGGAGGTGGCTCATCGCAGGACACATCCAGGACCCACGTGCCCAAAGCTTACAAGGCCATGACAGGGGCAGGACACACATCCTCTGCCTTGGAGCCTAGCCATCCATTCACCCTACAGTGCACGAGGACTGCTTTTCTTCTGGCTTGGTTAGCTAGCTCTTCAGCAGGCACTAAGATTCTGCAAGTCGCGTGTAAGCTCTTAATGCTTCTGACTTGGAGATGAAAAGACACACTTTATTTGTTCTGAGGACGCCTGTGCCCACCCGAACAGCAAAGCAACCCCTCACTCTCATGGGCTTACTTCAGTGGCAGGCTCACAGCCGAGTCTCCATTTAAGATGAGGCCCGATGTCATGGCTTAGCCTGCTGGTAAGTTATCAAATCCTGGACCAAGATCCTGGATCTTTCTTTAAGTCCATAATAAAAATGGAAAATGCCATAGAGCTTCTTTCATCCTGTTTCCACATCTTTTTCCCCCTTCTGTCCATAATAACGCTCATTCTCTCATATATATGGTATAAATGAGTAGCTGATAAGTTTAATCTTTACCCTTTGACTTCAATGAAGTATGTGTGCACACATATATGTATACAAACATATACATATGTATACATACATACATATATACACATATAATATACACATGTATACATGCATAATATACATGTGTATAGATATATGTATACACACACACACATATTCCTCCCATCCCAGTTTTTCCTGGCCATTGTCCCTATAAGCAAAGGTTAGCCAAGCTGCTCTGGAAACCATGGGAGACATTAGGGCCTGAGCAAAGTAATAACACAGCCAGCTTGTTTGTCCAGCTTGTGACACCCCAAGGGTCCCTGAGGTGCCTTTGGGTATCAGTGGCACGCAGCAGTTTCACAACTACCCTTTGGTGGGCTCAGCTTTGCTTGTACAGGGTCGGACTGTGCAGCCCACGCTGGCCTTGAACTGGACACACTCCTGCCTCAGTGGCCTGAGTGCTGGAATTAAAGGCATGTGCTACCACACCTGACACCTTTGGCATTTTGAATGAACTCATAAACTCAGGTGGAGATAAAGCCCCAGAGGGGAGGTTTCAAGCAGAGCTTGGCTAGATAGGTGGGCTGAAGAGATTGGTTGCAAGGGATATCTATTGGGCATCTCCCATCCTCCACTCCTACCTCTGCCCAGGGTCTTGGGATACTGGAAGGCTACCATTGCCCTTTGTGAACCTCCATTTTTACTCCTGGATGACCCAGGTCATCCGGATGGTCATAGGATGGTCACTTGTCCCAGAACCAAATAGTCAGAACCTGGTTGTGAGTCATATGGAAATGAAGCTCCCACTGTTTGGTACAAGGAGGCTGTGCAAAGCTAACCTGTAGCTCCCAGGTGTTCAGTCAGCCAATGGAGGTCCCCTACTAGACCTTCCCTCTACACTTCTCAATTCAGTCCCAAAACTCGTGGCTACCATCTTGCTACTTCAGCTGCTCACACTGGTAAGCCACAAACAGACCCTCTGCAGCAGTGAAAACAGCTAACAGTCTGACCCAAGGAGAAAACAGACAAAAGCTGATGGAAGAACTCACAAAGGGGTATTTTGTGAAAGACGAAGCTGCTCACACCTCACTGGTCTGTGTAGACGCTGTATTACAATCCAATGCAATCTTAGAATAACACGAGGCCGCATGGAAAAGTTACAGGACATCCATGTCTGATTAGGAAGATGATTCCAAAGCACTGGGAGAGGACGCAGCGTGGTGGAGAAGCGCCCCCTCCAGGACAGAGGTCATTACTGCAGGGCAGACATGGCTTACCTCTGAATGTTATCTTCAAGCTGCTTGACTCTGAATTCATCCTCCTCAGACTGCCTCCGCCGGGCTTCCTCCTCCTCCGCTGTTCCCGCAGGCATGCCCTGCAGCAGCCATTTTTCCCGAAGCACTTTGGACTGTAGGAATGAGGGGAGACAACAGACAAGAAGAGACTTTTCAGTCCATACCATCCTCTGCACAGCTGCTGTTTGAGCGTGGGTTCGCGGCGACAGCGTGGGCCTGACCACTTGCTGCCCGCACAGCCTCCTGGCCTGGCTCCCTGCTTCCTGGCCCGCCCAGGGCTTCCCAGATGCCTTCAGTCCACAGTTCCCTTTGTTTTTAAATTCAGTTGAATATTTATTGAAGCCCTACCACAGAGCCATGCTATACTGGTTACTAAAACCAAGCAAATTCCTGCTCATGCAGCTTCTATTTCAATCAGGAGGCATCAAAGACATACTTTACACACACACACATTTCTCCATTATGTACATGCATAAATGAACACACACATGTGTATATATGTATATATACAAGTATTGTTCCTGAAAATGGTTCTAAGCACACAGCAGAGAGAGGGTTAAGTGCTGCTGAGCTGGCGAGATAGCTCAGTGAGTTAAGGTACCTGCTCACAAACCTGACAACCTGATTTCAATTCCCTGAAGCCTATATGGTGGAAGGAAAGAACTGACTTCTAAAAGATGTTCTCTGCTCTCTGTCTGTATGCCCACGGCATGCCCCTCTCTCTCTCTCTCTCTCTCAAGTAAATAAATAAACAAATAAATATATAAAATAACAAGGAAACATTGCTACACTTGTGGGATGGATCCTAAAGACTTATTAGGTGACATTTCAGTAGGAATCTGCTAGAAAGCGAGGCACAAGTCTTGTGGTTCTCTGGGGACAGGATGGCTCCAAGAAAGTTGTTGGTTTCAAATGTTTTCTACTATTAAAAAACAAGGTAAAATATATAATAAATGCCCATAAAAGCACATCTCCATTTCATGTCTTGCTGTTTTCTCACCCTATTTTTCACCATAGCATTTTATTATTTATTTTAAAACGTTGATTTACTTTATTGCCAAGATTTATAACAAATGTTTAAAAGTAAAGGCAAATTTTAAGTTCTCATTTAGGTCCTTATTCCATTCATTCTAAATAAAAATTTTCCCTAATGCCTTAATTAAGCACAAGTCAAATGTGAAAATACCATCAAATTTGTTTCCCTATTCCTCTGCTCTGTCCTGCCTTTCAATGTCACCTTTCAATGACTTGCAAATTCCTCAGCAGTGGTCCCCAGTGTCATGAGAATCATACACTCCACCTGTACTCCTGTACTACTGTAGTGTGGAGCAGAATAACTCTGTGCTCCCGCTCCGTGGTAGGGGGAGGGGTCACTATTGCTTTGGAAACAACTCAAGACAGGGCCTTGCTGTGGCTCTTCCTCAAGCAGAGAGCAGCAGAAGAGGGGAGGGGACCCCATTTTATGGCCCCTCCACAATAGAGGGCAGCTAAGGAATGTCTACAGAGACTGGCCTTGTGCCTGCTGGCTGAGGAGCAGACGGCACCGGAGTGTGGATGGCAGGTAAGGGAATGGGGTCACTGTGAGAGCTCAGCGACCCAGTAATGGAGAGCAACCAAAGAAAAGCAGCCATGATGGTTAATCATGATTGAATTGAGAGTTGCCTAGGAGATTTCTAAAGCATACCTTTGGGGGAGTGTCTGTGAAGACATTCCCACAGGAAATTCAGTAAGGGGGAAAGGCCTACCCTGGATGAGGGCAGCATCATCCAACACAGTGTGAACCAAGATGAAATGGAAGGAGAGGAAGGAAGCTGCTAGTGCAGCTTTTTCTCTCTGCTTCCTGGCAGCCGCAAAGTGAGCGACTTTACTCTGCCACACTCTCCTGCTACTACGAAGCTCTGCCTCACTAGAGACCCAAGCAATGGTGCTAGCTGGCCACAGACCTTTGCAATCCATGAGCCAAAATGAACTCTTCCCTTTTAGAAGGTTTCTCTTGGATTTTTTTGTCGGAGGGTTAAAAATTAAACTAACACAGCCGCACAGCCGTGAAGTCAGCTAACAGAATAAGAACCAGGTTCCCTAATCCCTCTTTGATCTCCTCCTTAGCTGGGGCAAGCAAGAGGAATGGACACAGATCGCTCATGATGACTGAGGACCCACGTGGGCAGGCTTGGAGCAGACGCAGATGCATCATTTCCTAGACTCATTTTGATGCTGCATTATTGGCCACATGAATTTATGAAATGAGACTTTATAAATCACTAATACTCAGGCACTCATTTTTAACTAGAGATCTTATTAATCCATCATTTTACAGAGATGTCCAGCAGCCACTTGGACTGGCCGCCCTGGCCAGCACACATTCAATGAGGCTAGAACTGCTGCCTGTCTGGGACAGGATCTTCGTTGATTAGACAGCAATGGTGAGTGTCCAGCCAGCCGGGGTTTATATTGGTTTTCTTCCTTTCTTTCTCCTCTCTTTTCTCTCAACTGCCCTCCCCATCCCTTCCCTTGCTTTCCCTTCCCTCTGCTCTGTCATCCTTTTTTCCCCTCTTCCTTTCCTTATCTCTTTTCTCTCCTTCCCTTCTCTTCTCTTTGAGACAGGGTTTCATTTTGCAATCCAAGTTGGCCTCAGATTCATAATCCTCCAGATTCAGATTCCCGAATTCTGGGATTTTAGATGTTTACCACCATGCCTGGTCTGGTCCCTTTTTTCCTGCTTTTTAATTATAAATAGCTTAGTTTTTAAATCAGTGTGATGGTCTGGTTACTCTTACAGTGTGCTGACAGGCAAGCTTAACCAAACTTTACAGGCATTCAACCTGTCAGTTTCTTTCTTTTTTCATTTTATTTTTCTAGTTTTACAAGCATATTGAATACTTATCCCTACTTCTCTCCACTTCCCACCCACCCATCCCCTTTCCCTTCTCTAATCCATCCCACTCCCTCCCACCCTCCTGCCTGTCTGCTTCTATGGACATGCTTCTAAAGGCATGAATTTACTCACATGTAAGTGACTCCTTAACCATACTGCTAAGTGACTGCAGACAGGCTATGCCATCCTATATCTGCCAAAGATGACTGAGAATCACTTTTGGGAAGCTTGGGGTACAGATCAATGGTAAAGCATGTTCTTGGCACACGGGAGACCCTGGGCTCAATCTCCAGCACCCAAAAGCATCTAAGTGAGGTTTTACCAGCTTGTCAGACTTGTTGTCTTTCTCCCTTGCATGAATAACTCTTCCTCAGTTTCCCCAGAAGTGCATTCTACATTGATCCCATCCCACTCCATCCCTGAGATCTCTCAGTCACATGCTGTACCATTTATTCATCATGGGACTGACACAGGAGGCTGCAGTTGCTCATAGCGACTGCTGTGGGAGAGACTTATCGAGAAGCCACACATGCACACTACACTTTAGCAAATAGAAAATTGTAGCTTAGCAAAGTTAAGACCTTTAAAATCATCCAACCAATTCCTCCTCATCAATAGCTAAGCCAACGGACAAGAAGCAACTTTAATTTTTTAATTTAAATCCTATTTATTTATTATGTGTATATTATACATATGCACACACGTGTACATAAAGAACATACACCAAAGTGGACATCAGGTATCCTCCTCTATCCCACGCCATCCTATTCCTTTGAGACAGGGTCTCTCATTGAACCCAGGGAGATAGTTTAGTGGATAAGAGTGATTGCTGTATAAGAGTGAGGACCTGGGTTCGGATCCCTGGCACCTGAGGTGAGATTTCAAGGCAATCTGGGTACACAGTGAGGAGTGACTGTCAGATGGGTCCTATTTAGCGATCTTTTTTGCTTTATAACATTGGCACTCGTGTTAGTCTTAGGTAAGACTAAGAACTCAGAATGAAGAACATTCATCTGTGATTTATTCTTAATGGTATTTTACCATTTGTCGCAAGTTGTCCATTCACCTGCAATTTGGCTAAAGCTGATGTCGGCTGCATTTGTAGGTGAGTGGCAGAATCAGGATCACTTTAATTTTCTAACAGAAAATGGGTTAGACTCAGAGACAAAAAGAGAGGCAACAGCTGTATTTGAGAACTTGTTTGGAAGTTCTAAAAGGGTAGGGCAGTTACTTTTATACTCTTGCTCCATGATTCAGTTCAATCCAATCCAAGACTTTTATTAGAAGAAATGGGATTTTACATCCTTCACTCTCGCTCTGATTACAGGGCTGGAGGAGACACGATAGGTCAAGAAACAAGAGGCAATGAGGGAAAGTTTCTTCATGAATCTAATCTACAAAATATTTCAAATTTTAATACTGGCCTTTCACATATACTAATAACCAAGAAAAATATGAAATTATTGCTAAGGCTCAAAATAGTGAAAGACCCCATAATATCTTCACAGAAAGTTTTCTGAAACCATAGGGCTATTTACTTCAATGAGATGATAATCAATATGTCACAATTCAGTTATTGATTCCTTCACCCCCACCCCTCCAACTTTGGCTATCGCTAAAGAAAAGGCCACAGTCTTTAAAATATGATGACAAATTTTATAGTTTGGATTAAGAGAAAACTCTCTAGTTAGGTTTCCCTGCTCATGAATAAATAAGTCAAAGAGTACGTACTGAAGATGTGATATTGGCAATTTGATTCTGACAGTGTTGGCTTTCAAACAAACCTTTATGAGCAGGGCGATCCCAAATGAACTCATATTGCCACACACACGGAGAGTGTACTCTGCGCAGGGACTTTAAAAGAACCAATAAAATGACAAATCACTAACCATTCAACTGAGAGACAAAAGAGAGTATTAAATTCCATCTATGCTGGTGTAATATACTAGCTGACTTATTTTTCTTAATTCGCAATATCACAAGTCGTATTATATAAGCCATAAAAATAAATAATTGTTTCCACAGACTAAAAAGCCAGAGCAATTTTTTTTCAAAAAAAGAATAATGACGGCTCTTGAAATACTGCAATATATTAAAGTAAAAACCTATAGGGACTAGATGAGGAGGGTACTGGTTCAAGAACGGGCTGATGAATAAAAAGAATCACCTCAGTGGAGTTGAGTGCGAGATGAAATACACATGTGCTGAAGGCGGCATTTAAGACCGTGAGGAAGAGCATGGTTTCGTAAATCATGGGGAGGCAGTGAGCAGAAATGAGATTCCTCCTTCTTACTTCATGCTTATTGGAAAATAAATTCTAGATGAGTCAAAAATGCTTAATGTATAGGAAGCCTTTCAGGTGAACATTGGGGATGAAAATCTTCCCATCCTGGATGATTTAAAAAATCTCAGATCCTAAAGTTACGCAAGATCAGGAGGATTTCCTTAAAATTATGAATTTTGGCATGGGAATTTGAAAGAACCCATATATGAAAATCAAAATCCAAGTAATTTGGTTATAGATGTCAATATAGTTTCATAGCCTAATAAAGGGTATGAACAAGGGTTACATATCTAATCTGCAGAAATATATTGGGGAATATAGAAAGAAGCATGTCCTCATGGGTGGGTTGTGCTTTGGAGGCGAGCATTCAGTTGATATTATTTTCTTGATAGTTTTTGGTCTTTTAATCATGGTTTTTCAATTCCTTTATAATAAGCAAAAATAACAAAGCAATCAAAATGGCTTAGTTCCTATTGGTGAACATTTCTTGGAAATGCTTATATAAAAAATTAGTTACTATAGGTGAGCATCTTCTAAAAAGAAATCTGGTTTTACTTTGGTCAGAAACTCAAGCATCTTAAGGTTTTCTAATCATTTGGGTATTGGCTTTATGGCATGATGTACGATGAGTTATGGGCGTGTGGACCACGGCATATGTGTGGACAGAGGACAGCTTTGCAGAATTGACTCTCTCCTTCCATTTTTATATGAGTTCTGGACATTGAATTCAGGTGGTCAGTCTTGTGTGGAAAGCACCTGGACCCTCTGAGCCATCTCATCGCCTCCCCCTTCACACCCTGTAGCATTTTAGGATTTCTATACATTGATCTTCCATTGCAGAAAAGAATTTGCTCCTAGTCCCCATATAAAGCAATGACATTCCATTCTGCAGAGTTACTGTATCCTCCTAGACATTGCAATAAGTAAGAATATTAAACAGACATACAAGTGCCCAAGCCATTCTATTCATTTGCTTTGACAAAAGACTATTAAATAATCATTGATTAAATAATACTTAATCAATTAAATTATATATTATGAATTAAATAATAATTCATATTTCACTGCCTGACAAAAACACCATAGAAATTCAGATAAGAAAATTATACAAAGACCATGGGAGTTGTGTATTAATGAATATGAAGCCTAACTTGAACATGTTTCCATTTGTCTTTGCACCGAGAATATTTATTTTCTCCGTGAAATAAAAATCAACGACTGACAAACTTCCTAATTTTCTACTTTAAGGAACCTACAGTCATCACCATCATATGTCTCCACATGGTTTCTAAGTTTTCTGCAATCCATGAAAATAGAATGAGAATAAGTTAGGGGGTTGGAAGCAGCTGAAACCTGCCTAGACCAACTACTCAAAAGGCCCAACCATCTCATTCAAAGAGACCAGGGGCCTGAGAGGAGCCCAGTCTTAGGAAACAGACAGCCCTGGGGTTCAGCTTGGGCTCCTTTATTCTACTCTATGCCCCAGAGCAAATTGCTTGACCATATGGATTGACTTTCAGATTAAATGCGGGACCCACATCTACGTTCTGGTTACTATTGAGAGGCTGTGCTGGGCACATGGGTGCATCATCTTCCCACAGAGGGACACGGCAGTAGGGACGATGACTCATGCTATGCAGTTCACACAAGAATAAGTCCATTTAGAGTGAACTATCCCCTTCTGGGGATGACACGCTCTTCTTCTTCAGGCACCTTGTCCTTATATGGAAACCAGACAACTACTCAAGGGAGACCACACTCAGAACAAAGACAGAAGCTTGACCCCAGCACGGGGAGACCCAGTGACCACTAAGCCCGTCTCCCCAGAGCACAGAAACTGGCTACCTCTCTCCACACACTCCCCACACACTGCCTTTGCGAGCCTTCGTCCTTCCCTTCTTAGTTTTCAGAGCTGACAATCCTTCTTCGTTCTACCCACATCAACATTCCTCAAAGAAAGAAAATACAATGCACCGACCCCCATTTACTGAATTGCAATCATCTTTACCTACCTCTTCATAAGTTCTAACAAGAGTACCTTAATCCATGTGCTGAGTGTACCTTTACACACACACACACACACACACACACACACACACACACACACCCTACCTGAGTCTCAGAAAGAAATACTGGACTCTGTGTTTACAGGTTCTTAAAGGAACCTTGTAACTCCCCCACATCCAACTAAGTCAGCTTTAAAATTGTTATTAATTGCATGCATGGACGCAGAATGGACAGATAGCCAGCAGAATGTTGTGACACAGAATATCAGAGCCCAGCAATCAATGGGTCCGTGACACCTACCACGTGTGTCTCTTACAAGGGGTGAACTGCCTACACCCTAAGCTCTGTTTGGACCGACCTTAAGCAACTCACTCGATCGTGTCAGTGTGAGCACCCCACTTCTGCGAAGAGGAGGATCCTAATTTTAGCCTCCATCCTCCCTCAGGAAGGTTGGTCAGGAGAGAGCGACAGGATATGGCTAGAGTACAGGCTCTGACATAGAAAGATCTGAAGGCACATTGATGTGACGTCAGAGACAAGGGCAAGACGCTCAGCATCTGCTACTGCCCTTCCCCTTGAATGCTTTTCTCTGGTTAAAGTTCACGGCGCCCCGAGCAGCATGCTAGGCAGATACAGATCGTGCCAGCCTTTGAAATCACAAGCATGTTCACAATTCTCACTCGGAAGACTCATTTAGCACAACCTGGTTTTCTAGAAAATCAGAACCATAAGCAGTATCTACTAGCATCGCCCCTGGGAGCCAGCACCCCCTTTCTAACCAGTCCTCTGAGCGAAGCAGCTCTGTATACACACATCACAGCCACTGGGAGCCGACAGTTGGTTTTCCTTAAATAAGCCCAGGAAGAGTCAAAGGTAAGCGGCAACCTCTGGCTGGCTCTGGAATATGGCCACACTATCTGAACATGCAGAAAGCCGCATTCAGTCACCAGCACAGTCCAGTAACCGCGACAGAACTGTCTCCCAGGCCATCATCCATTTACGGTGCTGAAGTGCATTTTGTTGAAAAGAAAAAAAAAAAAAAATACAGTCCCCACCCTCTCTCATTAGGTATGGAGACTCCAAGTCAAATCCCATGAAAGCCATCTTTGACCAATTGCTTGCTCCAGCAGAACACTTTCAACATTGCAAAGTGTTAATAAACTAGACGAATGATCTGAAATATACAGAGGACTGTTCTCTTATCAGACCGCCCTGTCTTAGCAACCTCCCCCACCCCCTTGATCAAAGATTTTTTTTTTAAGTACATTATATTGAAATGTAGCTGTTGGAGCCTTTGAAGAAACAAATAGGAAAAACAGCAATGGGCCGTGTGAAGTATTCTCCTTCAGTTTCTATATATAACCGCCACACGCTGCACACGCACACTGTAATCTCATGCTCGCAGAAACTGGGCTGCAGCAGGGACGCCGGCAACTGAGAGATTTCTCCAGGCAAACCAAGGGCTGCTTTTCCGATTGAATGAAAAAGGGTTGGTTCAGGCGACACGGAGCCTGCAGGCCCTCTGCCCGGCTCTGGTGTGAGCTGCATGGCTAATGGCTGGGCTTGTGAGATCAGCTGCTTACCTTGGAGTGCTGGAGCAGCAGGACTTGATCTTCAAGCTGCTGCCGCTTGCCTTCTATTTCTGTCTGTCTCTTCCTTTTTTCCTGAGAGAGAGAGAGAGAGAGAGAGAGAGAGAGAGAGAGAGAGGCTGTTAGAGTGGGTGGGTGTTGGCTCCAGGAATCTCAAGGCAGGGAGGTAGAAGCAGCAGCAGCACACATCTGTGCAGACACTTTCAGAGAGGCTGAGCACACGCACGGCGTCACCTGCCCCACCGTTGCTGGGCGTACTGAAAGCAGCACTAGTCTCCGAGCATGTCTGCGGTGGTGGGCTCACGAGTGGGAGAAATTCTCCTCACTCAGCTGGGCTGCAACAATTTAATCCAGAGGAAAAGGCGGTGTACGTACACACACACACACACACACACACACACACACACACACACACACTGCACATTGCCCCGTGCCGTGCAATGTTAATGTGGAGACAAAGAATAAAAATGCCTGTCTTCAATCCAAAACACAGGGGTTGCTACAAATTGTAAACAGGATGAAAGAGTGGGAGGATTTCTAAGGTTAGATTCTGTTCATGGAAATCATATACACATGTAATAGGATGCTGTTTCAAATTTGGGAGGACAGATCATCCGCTGGATACACCAGAGCATACAAATGAGAGGGGTGGTCTTTGCTTGAATAAGTCTGGAGGAAACATTTCATGAAGGTGGGGCTTGCTGAGGTTTCAGCGAATACGTAAGATCTGGAATCTTTCTGCCCAGGTCCCACTGGCACAAGCTGCTTAGTAAGTTTCTACACCTCTGGATCTCATCATTTCCCACATAAAGAGTAAACACTGTGTCCAAACCACATGGCTGGAAAGTGCTGTGAGTGTAATAATATAGGCATACCAAGGGCTTAAGACAATGCTTGGCATAGAATAAGTGCTCAATCACTACTGCCTGCTGCTATTCCTAGGGCCACACAATTATTTCTAGGTAATGTCTAGAAACTTCTTTGAAAGGGATATACTGCCACCCTAACCTTCCCATTAGAGTACACAACTCCTCCTTTTCCCCTCTATACTTCTCCAGTGCAGGAATTGATTCATAAGAACAGAGAGGTCTGTCTTTACGAGAGTGTGTGTGTTTGCGTTTTTGCTGCTGAAGCAGCGGAGGTGTTTGGCTGAGGTGTGTTCAACACCGGGTCAGCTTCCTTTACTCGCTGTTACTTTATATGACTTGATAGGCAAGTCGTAATGGCATGTTGCAGCAAGTCCTGGGGGATGCAGTGATGCAGGACCCTGGCTGGCACTCAGGGTTATCAGAAAGTGTCTTGTTCTGACTGAGCCAGCCTGCTCGAGTCAATGTGAGAATCATTCATGCCATAGCCAGGGCTCTCCATGCAGTGCACAGACTCTGAGAACTGATAGCTACGGAGATGACTCAGCCAGTTAAGTCCTTGCTGTGCGGACATAAGGACCCGAGTTCAGATCCTTAGCACCCACATCAAAGTCAGGCACGATGGTGTGTGTGTGTGTGACCCCAGCATTGGGGAGGCGAGATAAGATCCCTGGGGCCTGCTGGCCAGCCTAGATGAATTAGGGAGTCCCAGGTTCAGCAAAAGACCCTGTCTCAAAAAAGAAGGAAGTCACTTGATGTCAACCTCTTACCCCTACATATGCACAGATCCACATACCCACATGAACATATACAGTAACACACACACACACACACACACACACACACACACACACACACACACCTGAAACAATGCAGACATATGTACACAAAGTTTTATGTATCCATATACACAAGTGCATGCACCCACACATATATACCACACACATATTCATACACGCAAACACACACACAAACACACACAAGCAACAACATATTTAAAGTTTTTATGTACCCACATACACAAGCAACAATACACACATATATAACAGTCATGGTTTCAATGTGCATTATCCCCCCCTCCCAAGTTCATGTGTTTGCATTCTTAGCTGATATTAATGTTTGGGAAGATGGGGCATGGAACAGTTAGCCTGCATGGTTGCTGATAAATCACCATCAAATGGCTTAAGGGAACAAGGGGTTTATTTTCTTTTATGATTGTCTGGTTACAGTTCTCAGTTCAGCTTGACAGGAGAGCTCACACAGGGCTGAGGGAACTGGCCACATCATCTCTACATAATGGCTGAGAGAGGAACGATCCTTACTTGCCAGACCACCATGCCGGCCAAGTGTACACAAGGATTCCAACCTTCTCATCAGCTCTCTGCATTTTATTCCAGGGCCTAGTTCCACCCACCATGAACCGGGCCTTCCCTATCAATTAGACAATCTCCTGCAGGTTTGCTCTGGGCCTAACTCAACCTCTAATTCTCTACAAATGTGCCCAGAGCTCAAACCCTCAGCTGTCAAGATGACACCTGTGCCAAGATATGGCAGGGTGCCTTTAAGAGGCAGAGTCTTGCTGGAGGAAGTCGCACAGAGATGGGGCTTTGGGGTTGGGTAGCCCAGCTCTGTGTCCTCTACCAGTCTGTTCTTGCGGTTTGCTGCT
The DNA here is from genome assembly GCA_023101885.1 of Typhlomys cinereus. Classification (NCBI taxonomy): domain Eukaryota; kingdom Metazoa; phylum Chordata; class Mammalia; order Rodentia; family Platacanthomyidae; genus Typhlomys; species Typhlomys cinereus. The sequence continues at coordinate 3,255,370 of JALPQD010000263.1, read as the reverse complement.
TTCTCTCTTTGCTTCCATAATCATAGCTGTGAACGGACCTGTCTCTGGTTTCTGCCACCCGCCATGCTGTTTCTGCCACAATGGACTGTACTTTCCCTTTAGAACTGTATGCCAGATAAATCCATTTTCTCCCCTTGTTGTGTTTGAGTATTGTCTCACAGGAGCATAAAGAGTAACTGTAATAACTTTTTTAAAAAAAAATTAAAGATAAAAGAAGCAAGAGCTCACAGCCTTGAGCCACTAGAACATGATATCTATATCAGGGATGGAATCTCCTGGCCGAAGTTAGACCAATGAATACTTTAAGAACTTAACAATTTACCAAAGAACTCCAACTGATGCTAGAGAATCCCAGCGCACGTCTAAAACATGACATTTGTGACAGCAGATGTTGGAATAGTGAGCTCCCTGGGGAAGGCATACCTCCCTGGTCTCTCAGAGGCACTTTAGGACACGACAAACACCTCCATCCAGGCCCTCGGACCTCTCAAGTCTGAGCTCACTCGATTCACAATTCATTCCCACTGACATCAAGATATGCAGGTTTCTTGTCTCGGTGCATAAACCACTTGCCATGCAGGCAATGAAGACTGGTTTCACATCCCCAGAATCCAAGTAAAAAAATAAAATAAAAAAAGCTGGTGAGGTATGGCAGCTACCTGCAATCCCAGAGCTCAGGAAGTGGAGAGGGGGAAGCTGACCAGTTAGTGGAGCTGGAACTGGAGAACTCCAGTTTCACGGAGCACCCCCACCTCAATAAAGAGAGTGGAAAGCAACTGAGGAGGACATCTGATGTCAACTCTTGGCCTCCAAACACACGCACATGTACGTACACGTGTGCACCTATACATTTGCATGCACACATACGCATATTCACATGCAAGGAAAAAAGATAAGGTGAGGAATGATGGAGAAACATACTCATTATCAACCTCTGGCCCCCACACACATGTAAACACATCTGTATATGCACCTGCACTTGCATATATACTATGCAAGTATATATGAAAACCCTTATAAGAGATATGAAGGCTTTCTATATTTCAGTCCAGAACAAGATACAGTATGTTACAGATGTAAGATACTTGATTCAATACATGTATCCTGATTGCAAGTTGTGTCCTTTCCTAGCCTTTCCTAGGCTTTCCCATCTTGTGCCTTCAGACAAGCTTCTGTCGTCAGAGTTGTCCTTCATGCTGATAAACCATTCCCGAAGCCAAAAAAATATTACTGGCTAGACCCTGTGGTGGTCTTTACAGGGTCTGGCAATGGACTCACAGTGACCACTATAAATAGATGTGATCGAGATGGATGTAGATTTCAATTACCCCTTTCAGAATGGGTGGGAGGTAGGTAGGTATAAATCAATTGATACAGCTCATTCCAGAAGAGCTCGGTGCAAGCCAAGACTGAGATGAGCTACATGCTTCAGGGGCATTTAAGGAAATGCTTCAGGAAAATTTAAGTATGGTGACTAACCTATCTGCTTACACATCTTCACCTCTGCAAGACTGTGGCTCCTACAGGGCGGAGACTGAAATGAAACTTCTCATGTTCAACACAATTGTATTTCCAATTCTGCACGTCCCTCATTCACGTTAGGAATTTGCATTTCTGATCAATGGCAACAAATATATTATTGAGGGCACGTTAGCCATTAGTCGGCGAAACCTCAAGTGTCCTAACCCACGCGGACGACTGCTGCTATGGAAAAGAGTTGAAAATGCTAATTCTGAGACAGAATCAGGGAAAGCTCACTCTGGGGTGAAAGCTAGAGGCGGGGAGTGGAGGTTCAGCGGAAGTATAATGGACTGATTGGTAACGAACCTCTTGGGGCATGGGGGATGTGCCCAAAGAGGTGTCTGGCATGATGTGATCTCAACCCATTAGGAAGATTTCCAGGGCCTTCCACCATCGGGGAGGCCTCGCTTTCATTGCCTTTCTATAAATTATACACTTCTCTGGCAAGTGTTTTCTGGAAGTATTACAACATCACAAACACCGCGAACGCTTTCTGTTGTAAGGAGCATGCAGCGACTGGAGCACGCGCCCTTCAAAGGCAGCTAGTGGGGAGTGAGGAGCACACTTGAGGCTCCCTCCTCTCTCCTGCTGCCCAAGTGGGGCTTCCTGGGGATTCACTAGGGGGTGGGAGGGAAGGGGGAAGACTCACAGGAGACTCCTTACTGCTTCAGGTGACAAAACTAACATGCACTCTTTGCTTTTGACAGCCCAGCCTAGAGTATCCATGAAACCATAGTGACAGTCTGTCTGTCCCTCCAGGGATAGTTAGTTAGGCTGAGCCAGTGAGGAACAGAAAAGACTGAGCAGGGAATTCTCTAAGAAGTAAAGATGAGGTCTTTCCTCCTCTGAAGCCCCATCACACTTGGGCTGATAGTATCTCAGGGCCATGTAGAGGGAGGGCATCAAAAGCCTCACTCAAGGCAGTATTGTGTTTCAGAGTCACAGAATTCATGTATGTATGTGTGTGTGTGTGTGTGTGTGTGTGTGTGTGTGTGTGTGTGTGTGTGTGTTAACATATATATGTGGTAAAAATAAAAATGGTGAAATAAAAAATATAAAAGATCAGTGTAATATTCCTTCTTCTCATCACTAGATAGAGAAAATCTGCTTTGACTGCCTACAGAGGGCTAAAGGGGATTTTGTGGCTTGCCCCCTCACACAGATCTCAGAGGCGACTTTCTACCAGCTGTTCTCAAGACTTTTGCAATGCAAAACAGAGAAAGAGTTACAGCACTGAAAACTGCAAGGAATGGTTTTAAATAGCTTACCCTTAGAGAGGGAACGAGGGCGGGAGGGACGTATACAAAAGGGATGAAACGGGACCGAAAGGGTTTCAGGATACATTGACATTCAAGAGTGGAAAATGAAGAGGGTCTGGGGATATTGAACAATGGTAGGGCATTTACTGAGCATGTGTGAGGCCACAGGTTAGGTCGCAAGCACTGGAGCAGAGCTCAGTTGGAGGAATGCTTGCCTAGCATGCATGAGACCCTGGGTTGGATCCCAGCACTCCATACACTGGGAAACATGGTGCTTGCCTGTGATCTTAGCACTTGGGAGGTGAGAAGCGTAGGATCGGAAATTCAACATTCTTAACTACATAGGGAGTTCAAGACCATCTGGGCTACATGAGATTCTTTCTTCATAAAGAAAAAAAAAAGGATGAAATGAAAGCGATAAGATATTTAGATTAATGAATCAGTAAGAGACAATCTCAAGACATTGTTGTGTGGTTGTTTCCCAAAAAGAGTCCTGTGTTTCTCTGTGACTTTGCATTCTAATTGGATCACCAGGGTGCCCAGGTTTCATATAGGTTATGACAAAACATGACATTTGAGAATTAAATGATAGGAAATCAACTCGCAAATGGGGACCGGAAGAGCTTTATTAAGGTCACCCCAGTCATGGTTGAATTATAATTACCTGTTTAATGCTCCTGCAGTCTATGCTATTTATATATCTGAGGACCAAAAAGGAGGGTGGGGTGTCTGAGACTCAGGGTGATTAAGCATAAAGTAATCAAGGAGGCATCCACTCAGCTCTGCCTAACTGCCTGCCCAGTTAACAATGAAGGTTGGATTTGCTAAGCCCTCTCACTACTAGAGATCAGTTACCACTTCTCAGAGTTGTTAGATATTAAAACTCACTCCCCTGGCTCCAATGTCAAGGTCACCAATCATGATCCTGATTACATTCAGGCTTCCTAAGTCATTAGCTAAACAGAGAGATGGTACGTGTTAGATCCCTATGCTGTCCATGGGCTATAAAATGAGTCGACCGGCACTGAGGTTTATAGATGAGCACATGGAAAACTAGCTTAGTATGCAATTTTTCTGAGCCCACAAAGCTAAGGAAGAGAACATGGAGAAGGTTTAAACAGAAACTTAAATAGACTTGGTCAGGTAGGACATCTGAGTGGGTGAAGTGTTTGCCTTGCAAGCTTGGAGACTTGAGTTCAATCCCCAGGAACCATGTTAAAAAAGAAAATCCAAGCACTAGGAGGCAGAGATAGGCATATCACCAGGGTTCACTGGTCAACTAGCCTATATCCTACTTGATGAGTTCTAGGCTAGTGAGAGAACTTTTCTCCAAAAATAAAAATAAATGATAGATGGTGCTTCAGGTTCAACATCCAAGTATTATCCTCTGGCTACTACTAGACTTACATGTGTACATGTGATCTTATATATCCATGCACCTAGTGCACATGCATGTACACACACATGCACACACGTGCGCACGCGTGCACACACACACATGCATACAGATTCACCAGAGGGACAAGTAAATTTTCTGCAATCACAGTTCCCACCTCACCATCCACTCATTCAACCTGCAGTATCTTCATGTGACATGGAGAATTCTATAACTCTATTTCCAATTTAGTCTTGACTGTTATTTCCAAAGAGCTTGCTGTCCATGGTAAAAGAGGGACCTCCCTGCTTTGTTTTGCTAGAGGCAGAAATGGCCAATTCAAAAGATGACATTTAAAGAGACAGAGAAGGCATTAATTAGTTCAAATTTTTAAACTAGCTTTAGAAAAGTGCTCATGAGCACCAAAAAAAAAAAAAAATCATAAGAAATATCATATAGGGGTTAAATACAACATTGTTATTAATTACACCAAGCAGTCAACATGGGTAGTTATTGATGTCAAGCCAAATCCACAGCTCAGCAGAGTTTCCATTTTAAAGCTTCCACACACTTTATAGTCCTCGTGGATTTGGTCTTTAGTCTTCTTTAGAGTGTTTGTCTTTAAGTAATTTAACCATAGCTGTGCATTTTGCCTTCATGATCCAAACATCAAAGCCTTTACTAGTATTTTCTTTACCGTCTCTGAAAACCAACAAGGAGCGTGTTCTAATATAACTGCTGAGAAGAGAAGAGCTGCTTCATGACATAATATTTATAAGCACTTTGTGGTGGAGAAAAAAAAAAAAAGCAAGCTCTTTCCGTACAGGGCGGAATGGCAGACGATGTTCTCAGAGCCAGAAATAACTAAATTCACCCACAGCGTGCAGTCCCTACCACCACGCTCCACATGCTGTGTGGCTCCCACCACAAAGTCACAAGCCCCCCTGCAGCAGGCCTCAAGAGACCTGACATCAGGTGCAGGACCTGCCACCAACTCTCCAAGTGACTTGGCTGCGTCACTTGTTATTTCCGGGGCTTGGATTTCCCAGCTGAGCTGACGGGTCCCTCTCATCTCCCACATTCCCCAAGGTTTAAGAAGAACACTTCACAGATGGTCACAGATGTCCTTGGGCACCTGTGACAGTAATACTTGCTAACAGTTACCCAGTGCTTATCCTGTGGCAGTCAATGTCCCATGTGGAAGCCGCTGTCCTGTGTGGGTGATATATGTCAATGTTCGTCTTCAGAGCACCCTGTGGGTGAGGCCCTAACTTATTCCTCATTCCAAAGAGGAGAAACTAAGGACAGGGAGATGAAGGAGATGGGGTCATGTGGTTAGTATTGAAATCCCACATGAAACACACAAATGCAAATGGCTTTATGTTGAGATGAAGTACCATGAGGCCAAGTGCATGCCGGTAGAGCAAGGGCCTCCCAGCACTAGGGTTTTGGCTTAGTCCAAACTGCTATGTATTCACAGAACAAACTTCAGTCCTCCCATGGTTGGATGTAAGAGTACTGATGAAGACAAAGGTAAACACCATTAGCAGTAAGATGGCCAGCCTGCCGCATCTCAGGGTTCTTGGAGTTATATATCCAACCAACTGAAGATTGAATGCATTTGTGGGGAAAAAATGCATTGTACACATACAGATGTTTTTCTTGGTATTATCCCCCAAGTAATCAACTATGATGACTACTTACATAGCATTTATGTTGTATTAAGCATTATAAGAGATGTGTGTGTATGTGTGTGCGTGTGTGTGTGTGTGTGTGTGTGTGTGTGTGTGTGTGTGTGTGTTAGTATCCATGGAGATCTTAGAACCAAGCCTCCTGGATACCAAGGAACACCTGGAATGGTAATGCCAAGGAAACTTGCAAAGGGTCAGGCATTGTTGTGGGGACTCTCCTGTGGTTTCTCACTTAGCCCTCAGAATACTTGGAGATGCGTATCTTTAATGTCCTCCATCTTATCCATGAAAACAACCAAAGCATAGCACATCTGGAAAGGGTCCCTGGTCACGTGAGATGAGGAGTGGCTGAATATACTGTAACAAAGCCAGTGTGACCTTAGAGTATTTTGCCATGAGATGTGTCCAGAGCTGCTAACCTTGGCTTGGTTCTGAGAACAAACTCCCACCAGATGTGAATGTTTCCTGGCCACACCACAGTCCTATGCCAAACACCTTGCAGAACAAAGGAGATACTGAAAATGCCACATATTCTAATATCAAATCCTTCAGCTTCCAAAGGAGGCTTCATAGAAAACTGGGAGCATTTTCCACCTTCAAATGAAAATAGGTCAAAGCTGTGTTGGAACTTTCAGTAAATGCCTTAAAACCACAATATATCCATTTAATTCCTGCAGGAGACAATTTCAAGGGATTGACTGGTCCAAGAAAGAGAGCAAATGCAAAACACGTCTCTTCCACTTGAATGCTTCCCCTGGAGGAGATACAGCTGTGGAGACTATCAGTTTGCGGAGAATGGAGGTGACTTGAAATGTGGGAAGAGGAGGGGAGTATCCTTTCAATATCAGACTATATGTATCTAAAATTAGATGCTTGGAAGAAGGAGAGAAGGGTGAACCAAGGGGGCCGTCCTGTCTTAGGAAGCGGAACAAGAGCAGAGGACAAGTCTCAGGGCTGGGAAGACCCGGCAGAGACCTCCTGTCTGACCTCAGACAAACAGAAGAGTGGTTAAGGCGTATGTAAGTATAGCTGTCACGATGGGATATGTGACATAAAATAGTGACACAAATCAGACAGAGAATAATGCACACAGACCACCACAAACAAAAACACACGAAATCAGCATGGATCCAGAGACAGAAGTGTCTTTTCTTTACTCCATCTTAGCCACAAGGGCAGGGTGACCGTGAACACCTTTTCTGACCTTTTTCCAAATCATGCTTCTGCTTAATTTTTAGATGCCAATATCTGATGGATGTTTTCAGATACATAACCGTTCTAATAGAGGAAAATATAAAGGTCGAGCCAGTAAAATAACCCAGAATATCCCTACACTGATAAATGGCAGTTAGCAGAGAAAAATGCAAACAAAAACTAATACATATACACGGTGAAAAAACTCACCAGACACACCCAAAAATGGAGAGCTGGATATCTCATCATATCACCCACATTCATGTGTTCCTTTGGGCAATCATTCCCTGTGCTTTCTCTCAGAAAAGAGAAATGAATTCACCGACATACTACATGGTTGTGGGTCTTTGATAGTCCGCAGACAAGATCCGCTCTACCCAACTTGCTGTCTTCGCTGGGGTGACAAAGCTCAGGGGTGTCCCCTGTCTGCATGTGAAGTCTGCGTCTCATTTTTCATCCCTGGTGTGGCAGCTCACAGAAGCATCACAACGTTACCAGAGAGCTGCTAATCAATAGTGTGTGTGTGTGTGTGTGTGTGTGTGTGTGTGTGTGTGTGTGTATCAAAGGCATGGCGTGTGCTTATAGAGGTCTTTGGGGGACCTTGGGAACCATGCTCTACCTCCTTTGGTCTTTGCCTTGGAGTTTCTCAGGATCCACCTTCCGGGCTGGAAGTTCAGGCTGCTGCCATTTCCACCCGGCGTTTTTACATGGGATCTGGGATCCGAACTGAGGTCCTTCTGCTTGTGGGGCAAAGGCTTAACCCCTGAGTCATTTCTCCAGCCCTGCTAATCAATGATTTTAAAAGCTCCTATTATTTTGTTATTATGACCAGAGTACATTGAATCTTCCTCTATATACATCAGAGATATACCTTATTTTTATTTTTTATTATTTTAGCATTTCATACATGAATGCAGTGGTCTTATGATATTTTTTTTCACACCTTAAGCCCCAATTCCACCCCTCTCCTTTTCCCATTATAACCCTTCTTCTTCCCTGTCTCCTCGTTTTCATGCCTTCTCACATGTGGGCCCACTGAGTATCATCTGGGTTGCCTTTGGTAAGTTGATGATGACGATGGATGTGTGATGCCTGTGCCCATGTGTGGGTGCCTATGCCATGGCCCACGGTGTGTTGGTCAGAGAACAACTTTATGGAGTCACTTCTCTCCTTCCACCTTCGTGTGGGTTCCAGGGATCAAACCCAAATCACCAATCTAGCATGGCAAGTACTTTCACCCATAACTCCACCAATCAATAAGTTTTGACAGCTTTCAATCTTGCTAGCCATATCCTAAGAGCCCAAAGGGATTTTAAACGAGAGGAAAAAAACTACCACTTTGATCATAAGTGCAATAATTTTGAAACATACTCAGGTAATGTGTTCAAGTATGACTCTGTCTTTTCAGGTTTAACAGATTCCTATTTTTTCACGTGTTTGTGCCATGCCATGTACACGCATGTGTCCAAGAGGGCATTTGAGTGTATGCCAGGTTTAATGGATACTTTTTAAGGTCATGGAAAGGACTAGAGGCAGGGATGGTGACACAAGCCTAGAACCCCAGGGGTAGGTAAAGTGAGGCAGAAGGATTGTGACTTTGAGGCCAGCCTGAGACACAGAGATCCTGTCTCACAAAGGAGAGAAGTGACTTGCTACCTCCTGGCTACACGTGCAAGATGACAACACTTGAGAACTTGAATCTGAACCTTCCCACCTTGCACTAATGTTAGAATGATCACAAAACCAAATTGTACCCACTCGACTCTAATAAAGGACACATCCCTTCTGTCGTTTCTGCCCTTCATGTGTAAAAGAAGAACATTTTTCATTCACCAAAATATTTCTGGATGGGCTAAGGCAATATAAAAAGCGAAAACAGAAGAAAAAAATAGTGATTATATATGACTTTAGAATGGCAAGAACTATTGTAAAGGATATGTAAGGAAACCCACAAAATACAAAATTGGTAAATTTTACTATGGAGATTTAAAATAACTCTGGGTTTGATAGCACTTCCTAAAGGTTTCCCTGACTTTTACTGAGCCTGGGGGTGGGAAGAGACTGACATTCAAAGCATGGCAGGGTATGATCTCACTTTTAAAATATTTCATTTATTTATTTAGTGGGGTGTGTGTGTCAGAGGGCACTGTGTGTCTCTGTGGAAGACTAAAGGTGACTTTGGGAATCATCCTGATTCTACCTCCTTCTTGCTTTGCTCTGGGACTTCCTAAGCTCTGCCCACCAGGGCCGGAAGTTCAGACTGCCGCCATTTCTGCTTGCCGTGTTTTATGTGGGACCTGGGATCTGAACTCAGGACCTTCTGCTTGCGAGACGGAGTCTCAACCTCTGAGCCATTTCTCCAGTCCTTAATCTCACTTTTATAATAGGAATAGAAGGAGACAGAATTTCCTCTGAAGATGTGCATCTGCTTTGGGAGTCCTCTAGAGTTATGACTCTGGTCTGGGGCAAGATTCAAGCATCTCGATCCCATTACTGTTAACAGCTGGCTTCTGGTCTCACCCAGTTTATAACACACATGAGCTGGCTGGATGCACCTGGACCTTAATTGTTGCTGCAGTATGTGACCCTGGGAAATGCATAATGATTCAAAGCACCCGAGGCGCATTAAAGAGCATCATGCCCGGGCCCCATTCCCAGCCTGTAGTTTCAGTGTTAAGGTAGAAAGTCGTTGCTGGGCAAGGAGCTAGCCATAAAAATAGAAAAGTGACTGGCCCAGTTCTGAGTCTTCCAGCATCACCAGATGACTGATGAAGAAAACGCAAATTCACACAAGCAATAGCAGATGCTTATTAGCTTGGACCAGGACATTGTCACATGCCCAGCAATGGCTTTCCACCAGTTTTCTCCATCTCATCTACCAACCAGGGATTGGTCCCGTCCACTAAGGGCGGGGTCTTCCCACGTCAATCAGATGATCCGCAGGCCTGCTTAGGGTTTGCCTATCAGCTTTTCACAAATGTGCCCAAAGCTCAACCTTTAATTTTCAAGTTGACACCTAACTAGCATACTTCCCATGAGACATCTTCTACAACTATTTTCAACTGCTATTTTTCTCGACTTTCCCTCTTCCTCTCCCTCTTATCTTTTCTTTTTTTTTTTTCCCCCTTTCTCTTTCCCCTTTCCTCATTCCCTTCCTTTCCCTTCCCTTCTCATTATTTTTCATTTGGGAACAGGGTCTTATATAAGTCAAGGATGACCTTAAGTTTCTGATTTTCTTGCCTCCTTTTCCTGAGTACTTGGATTACAAGTGTATGAAACCACTCCTGGTTTATGGAATTCTGGGAATCGAACCCAGAATCTTATGCAAACTAAGGAAACACTCTATCTCTAGCCCTAGGTCACGGTGCTAAACCAGGTTGGAAGAGCAAGGTCAGAGACAGGATACGAACAAAATGAAATACCAAAATACAGCTCAAACTAAGTCTATCTTCCAACTAAGTAAATATGGGTTGGAGAGATGGCTCAGAGGTTAAAGTCTTTTCCTCTCTAACAAAAAAGACCTGAGTTTAGGTCCCAGATCACATGTCAAAATGTTGGGTAGATATATTGGGCGACCTGTAATTCTGGGCCAAGAAGGCAGAGTCTGGGAAACCCCAAAGCAAAGCAACGAGGACATAGAGCAATCCACAATGATTCCTGATGTCACCATTGGGGCTCCACAGGCATACACAGGCACTTAAGTGTCAGACACACACACACACACACACACACACACACACACAGCATGTACCCAACTAAAGTAAATTAGTTTTGTGCTTCAGAATTTGTTTACATGCCTCAGCATCACACTTGATTTCGAAGTTTGGAAAGATACAGTTCATCTCTCAGAACAGGTACCTTCTATACAACCTCCGTGATAATACCTGGTGGGAGCTTCGGCAGATGCATAAACTTGACCTGAGCAGGGTCAGCCAGCTTTGTGTTCCTGCGAAACACCCCACAGACAACTCCGAAGCTTCACAGATTCCCTAGCGACCTCTCTCAGTGACTAGTGACAGGGAGATGGGATTAGTTATACCGAGACTTGTGAGAGTCACGGGCCTCCTGGGTAAATGCTCAGTGAAGAAGGTATACTAGCACAATAAGCAAGGGGCGTTGTCCTGGCCTTTCCCTTACTCTGACTCTACTTCCCTAGTTTTGATTGTTTTCCTTAGGAAGGGTATTCCCCCTCCTCTGCCCCCTTGGTGACTTTTTCTTTTTTTGACATGTGAAATGGAGCTAACGAAGGTACACGCTAAATAAGAAACGGCTTGTTACCGTCTAATAAGGAGGAAGACAGTCATTTCAGAGCCTAGCTGGATGCTTCCCGTTTAGGTCCAGTTGGAGAGCTCTGTCTCCTTCAGACCAACATCCTGCGGATTCCAGAGGCCCTGGTTCCACAGCAGCTTCAGTCTATGGGAAATTTCTGTCTTCAGAGGGTTGAAATCACTACACGTAACACGTAGATGGTGGACGTTGCACTTTCAGGGAATGAGATGCTTTGTGAAAATTCTCAAGTATTCTTCCCTTCCCTCCTTTTTCCCTCTCTCCCTCCCTTACTCCAAAGCTAGGACCACCACGTATGCAATATGGCACATGTGATGAAGAGCAACTCCTAGGAGTTGGTCCTTTCCTTCCGCCATGTGAGATCTGGAGAGCAAACCCAAGTCATGGGGGGGGGCACTGTGCCAGTTAATCCTGGTGTCCACTTGACACACCTGGCATTAACTAAGATCAGCTGAGAACACTGAAGAGATTATTGGATCAATACATTTACAATATAAAGACCAGCCCTAAATCCAACTGGAACCTCCCTAGATCTCATTGGAACCCCCGAGTAGTGAACCAAATAAAAGGAACCACAGAACAGAAGACTTGGAAGAAGAGAGACTCTTCAGGAATCCTCCAGCCTTCAGGCGTCACCCACTAGCCTACTGGATGTTTGCAGTGATGTAACCAGCCACCAGTCATGTCGCCTCTGCCATGAAAATCTGTTTCTCCCCTCTGGAACTATAAGCTAAATAAATCTCCCTTTCTCCCTTAAGTTGATTGACATTGAGTGCTTTCTTACAGCAATAGTTAAGAGTAATCGTTACAGAAATCTCATCCCTACACATTTATTAAAGTCTCTAAAGCAAACCTGTATATTGAAGATGGGTGCATTTGTTTGTCTAATACAACATAATCTAAAGAGAGACTCATTTGATACATGCCAAGGAATAACAGTAGGAAAATATGAAATGCATTTGTTTTCTGGTTACTAGAATAGAACACTCTAGGTACAGTAGAAACATTGCTATTCAAAAGCTTTGCCAGGATGGTGCAGGAAGCAATCATTGGTTCAGTGTGGCTTGTGTGTTCAGCATGAAAGCTATGATGGGGTCATACAATGCACACAAGCTAGCTCGCCCAGAAACAGCTCAGGATTCATTACACATCTGATTACACATGCTTTATTTTGAATTTTTGGTCAGTTTGCTTTTATAACTCCCCCCTTACTGTTGCCAAATTTCTCAGGACCTCCATGTTCAGCTATGTTATTTCTCCCCACATAGATCATGACTCACTGTTCAAGAAACTTTGCTGTCCAGCATCAGTAACTAACCCCCAGCCTCGCTGACTTTGGGAGACTGCAGCGTAACCACTGAGACACGTGTGTGGTGTGTGTGTGTGTGTGTGTGTGTGTGTGTGTGTGTGTGTGTGTGTAAGAGAGAGATAGACAAAAGGAAAGAGAGAGAGAGAAAAAGAGAGAGATGGCCCTGAGGGGGTACACACAGACTAGTCACAAGGAGACACAGATGCCTAAAGCAGGGACCCCACAGACTTCCTGTTCCAGCACGTGCAAGAACCATCCTGCTGCACGACTCCTCTTTTCCCACGTTGCAGTGGGAAGGCTGAGCTGAGCTCTGACTTCACCACATACCCCTGGCCACTTTGGACAAACTCTCAACATATCTGGACTCAGGCTTGCACCTCTAAAAAAGGGGTTGAACAGACCCATTCTCAGGTTGAAGAAGGTTTAAAAGTGTCATTAGTGAGGACCTTTCACTAATGTACATGCTTATCTATGAACCCTCCAAACATACAGATTCAGATACCCTTACAGTCTCTACTCAGTCGTGTATGTGTGTGTGTGTGTGTGTGTGTGTGTGTGTGTGTGTGTCTACAGAGAGCATTAGAGGGTATGTGCCTATGGAGGCCCAAGAGTGACATCAGGAATCATACTGTGTTGCTTTACCGTGTTATGGCTTTGCTCTGAGGTTTCCCAGGCTCTGCCTTCCAAGGCAAGAAATATAGACCTTGGCCATTTCCACCTGACATTTTTACATGGGATCTGGGAATCTGAACTCAGGTCCTTTCACTTACGAGGTAAACGTTCTGACCCCTGAGCCATCTCCTTAGTCAAAGCCATGTACTTTGATGAGAATGAGTTTCTGAGCCGACCGGGAAGCAAGTAAGAGGGCAACAGCTGTGGGTTTACAGTATCTAAAGCCAAGACCCTGACAATCCCGTGTCCACAGAGGCTGGACTTAGGGAAAGAAGACAGTCTGTTTTTCATCCCACACAAGAACAGTCAAGTGTTGTCCTGGAAACCACCTACAAACAGATGAACACAAGGTTGAGCTCAAACTGCCACAAATCGGAGACTTAAAGCAGGGAAAATTGAGTTCCTGGAAATTCGGGAGACAAGAGGTCTGAAATGAAGGCGTGAACAGGACAATCCCTCTGGGACCCTGGGGGGCGTGCCAGTTCATCCTCCGCCCTTCAGGCTTCTGGAAGCCACCAGGCTTCTGGTGGGCATCCCTTGGCTTGTGGCCGCATCCCTCCTATCCATGCCTCATTTGACCACACTAGGCCCTCGCTCTATCATGTAGCCACTTTTCACAGGTCCTGGAAGGACACTTGTCCTTGTCAAGATCCACCTGGCTAACCCAGATGTCCTCTCGTCTCAAGACCCCTACCTTAACTACATCCTCCAAAGACCCTTCTTTCAAACAGGATCGCAGTCACAAGTTCCGGGCATTTGTGGGTCATATCTTGTGGGGCGATTATACTTTTTTTTTTTTCCGCCCATCACCAACAGCCTGGTACCAACACAAGCCACCTCCTCCTGGGCTACATTTCTGATGGAACCGAATGCCTGTCAGGTTATCGCTATGGAGGGCTTGAGGAAAGATGAAACTGTCCAAAGGATGGCATGCTGTCTTGGCAGATGTTCAGCCGGGAAGTGTGCACTGAAACAGGAAAGGCGTGCCTGGTGTAACACACTGTCCAGCCCGCAGCGGAGCTTCTGTGTACAGCCCTGCGCCAATGTGTGCGTGTGCTTCCCACCAACACGCACACAGAGCTTACGAGGCTCCATGATGGCCAGAGACTCCAGGTGCGATGTTATTACGCCTTGCCAAGGTAGCCGCCCCACCTCTGGGGGACCATTTAGAATTACCTGGGTGGCAGCTGTCCGTTCGTTGCTCACATCCCTTCCTCTGGTGCTATAAGCTTCTCTCCTGGCCTGAGTCCGGGGACCTTCCCCCAATCACCCAGCACCTGTCCCTGGATGCTCTGACCTGCCCGTTCCTGCACAGTGTTACATTAAAGGTGGGAAGGAGAATTCTAAACAACCCGACAATGTGCAGTAAGGAGCCACGTGGAAGTCCACAAATAAAGAGCTACTGACGTGAGAGAGACAAAGAAGCTTAAGGAAATATGAGTTTTATTAGAAGGGCCTTGGGGCAGCGTTAGAACAGAAGTGACAGCTTACAATCAGTGAGGACAGATCCTGGCAGTGAGGGAGGGGTAGGGGGACTGAGCCCTGGGCGGGGCTAAGGAGTTACCCAACAGCAGCCATGGAGAGGGGCAGTGGGGATGCAGAAGCGGCTTCGTCTTGGGCCACAAAGCTAAACATTCACTTCCCATTGCCTTCACACGGGACCTCAGAGGTACAAGAAGGAAAGGGGGGACCTGCTCTCCCACCAGAGTGGTCACTTCCTCCTCCCATCCCCTTCTCATTCTTTAGATCCTAATTTCAAAGGCTCACCTCTACCCGCCCAGTGTAAAATATTCACCACTGCCTCCCCACCCCCCATCACCCAAAGCTGGCCCCACCATCCCTACAGATGCGTTCTTTCTAGGCGTTTCTCACAATCTGATATCATCTGGCTTGCACCTTTGCTGCTTTCTACCTGTAGCACTTACTCTTCATTGTTGTTGATGAAACCGCAGATCAACAGCGTTGCCATGATTTGAATATAAGTCACCCCATCATAGGCGCATGTGTTTTCATCCTTAGCGGTTGTCAGAGTCTGGGAAGGTCATGGCAACTTTAATAGGTGGAGCCTGGCTGGGTCACAAGGGGTGGGCCTTGCGGTTGGTTAGCCCTAGCAGTCTGCTCCTGAGTTTGCAGCTTGCTTTGCTGGTGATTTAAGCCACCTCTAGCTTCTGTCAGTCAATGTGGGGGTTGTTAGGCCCAAGACCTGTTCTCTGGATGATACATTAGCAACTGAACCCGCTGTTGAGGGACTCCTCCCCTGGGGGGGGTTGAGTTTGCCTCTTGTCTGCAAGACAATGGCAGGCCTAACTCCCCCTTGGGAATAGAGAGAACTTCCAGGTTTTTGGGTCGCTTTTGTTTCTCTTAGAAAATGGCTGGGCTGTTCCTCCCCCAACAGTTCTTTCCTGCTTATTTGAGCTCTTATAGCAACAAGGAGCCATGCCTGTTTAGCATACCTGTCGACATGTCTGGTCCCACAACAAGTGGATGTAACAGAAATATATGCGCTTTACATAATCCTGTAAAGAATTTGGCCCTGCTTCTTGACTATAAAACCCCTGTATGTTACAATAAAGTTGGCTTGGATGGTAAGAGGACATCCAAGGCCCCCTCTGACCCAAAGCCTGAAACCTTTAATTCCTGCCACACCCACTTCAGTTTCCTGCGTTTGTTAAGTCCCAGTTCGTGCTGGTTCGAGGGCCCTGACAAATCAACCATGCCTTTTCGCCTTAATGGACCGTATCTCCCTTCTGGAACCGTAATACAAGTAAATCTCCCTTTCTGTCCTCAAGCTGATGGTTGGTCCAGTGATATCTCACAGCAACAGAGAGAACAACTGCGACAAGCTTATGGGAGAACAAAAGGTTTTATTTTCTCTTACGACAGTCTGTCTACAGTTCTTAATCCAGCCTGGCAAAAGAATTCACATTAACACCATGGCTTGAAGGAACTTATCACACCATATCCATAGATCCACAGAAATGCTGAGAGAGGGACAATTCTTACTTGACAGACCAACATGTCTGGCTAAGGAGGCCACTTCCATAACCTGCTCCCTCCCCTCCTGCTTCCCTTCACCTGCCTAGGGACTAGTCCCACCCACTATGGCCGGACCTTCCTCAAGAACTAGACAATCTCCTGCAGGCTTGCTCAGGGCCTAACGGGACCACTGATGCTTTACAAACGTGCCTGGAAATGGAACCCTCAACTGTCAAGTTGACATCTGACTCTAATCATGACAGTATTCATCTCTGATCTTCAGGCTAGAACATCCTGTGCCGGGGGCTTTCCATGTGTCCCGTCCTCTATGCATGAAAGTGTGGTGTGTGGTGCCACTGGAGAAATAAATGAGGGAGTGAGCCTGAATGTCGGAGCAAGGATGCTGAGACTAAAGCTCTCCCCCCGGTCTGATCAGGCCCCCACTAAGGCATTTCTACATCATCTGAAAGCAAGTGGCCCAGAGGAGTTCCCCCTTTCTATTGGTGCGGCATAACAACAGACTGAATGCATATCACTTCTGCTCACCATGGGGGGGGGGTCTTGCAGCTACAGTGGGAAGGTAAAGATCCCCAAGTCATTAGTACAGCAATTTTTTAGCGAGTCAAACACGTTTGAGGCCATCTCACAGCAACCCAGGGGAGTGACTGCTTCTCCTACATTACGAAGGATCTTTACCTGTGTACCACCGCCCAGAAGTCATCTCATGACAGAACATCTTGGCACAGCCGCAAGGCCTAGTGGACGGCAGTTCCTATGTCTTTCCCCATCAATGACCCTGACAGCCCCTCTGCCCTCTTTTAGGAGGACAGGAGGGGCACTAAACCACAGCATCCCCCAGTGAACTTGAGCCTGTGGCTGTTAAATATCCAGAAAGGGAGGAAAATGCAGCATGTTGCGTGGGTTGTTCTATTCTGGGGGTACCCTCATCTTCATCATCACACACACATACATAAATACACAAAGACATGTAGACACACACACACACATGCATAAAGACATAGACACAGCACACACACACATACATAAATACTAAAGACATGTAGACACCACACACACACACACACACACACAAAAAGACATAGACACAGCATATACACACATACATAAATACACAAAGACATGTAGACATACCACACACACACACATGCATAAAGACATAGACACAACATACACACACATACATAAATACACAAAGACATGTAGACACACACACACACACATGCATAAAGACATAGACACAGCATACACACACATACATAAATACTAAAGACATGTAGACACACCACACACACACACAAAAAGACATAGACACAGCATACACACACATACATAAATACACAAAGACATGTAGACACACCACACACACACATAAATACACAAAGACATATAGACACACCATACAAATAGACATACACTTAGACAAACATGAATACACAAAGACACAGACACACCATACACACACACACACACATACATAATGACATAGATACACCACATATACACACACATACGAACACACACACACACACACACACACATACACACACTTCCTAGCATTTGATCTTGAGAGATAAGACTCAACTGTCACTCAGAAACCTATTTTATTTTATTATTTTATTTTTGAGAGTTTTCACTCACTCAGGCTGGCCTTGAACCCAATATGTAGCTAAGGATGAATTCAAGCTTTTGATCTCCCCCCCCCACCCTCCGTTTCTTCTTGGGGTTACAGTATGCGCCACCTCACTCTGATTATTCGGTTCTGGGGATGGAGCCCAGGGCTTCCTGCCAGCTGAGCTTCATGCCCAGCCCCTGCTGTGGCACAGGCGCTATGTGACAGGCACAAAAGAATACATTGCACCTGAGTTGCGTGGGCTTCCCTCCCACCACACCCGTATGTCCCAAGTGCATGCTGGGGGAGTGTGATGGTCAACTTCGTGCACATGCATGCACACATACATATGCACACACGTATGCACACACATGCATGCACACACGTACATGTACATACATGCGTGTATTCATGCAGGCACACACACGGGTGCTTATGTAAGGCTGCCATTTCCTTTTTTGAAATACACTCTAATTTCAAATTTTAGATCCACACAACGTGAGAAAGATTGGGAGGAAAGTTGCCATATACCCTTCAACCAGCCCAGCTCCCGGCAACAGCAACACTTTATGTAACCCTGCGTGCTTGCCAAAATCCAGAAGTGGATGTTGACACTGAATTACAAAGTCCAGGGTCTAGCGTTTCCTTGCTCTTTTCTCTTCTCTTCCCTTCTCTTCCTTTTCTCCTACAAGCCTCCCCCTTTTCTGTTCCGGAATCTAATCCAGGGCACCACATTGCATTTAGGGCGTTTCTATTTTGAAGATTCAGGATGGTCCGCCCTCTCTGTTCCTTAGAGAGCGGGTTTAGGAAACGGGCCTCCAAGCAAGCAGACACTGTGGTGATTTCTCCCTTCCATCACTCCTCTTTCACTAAACGAGCCTTGGGAGCCTTGATTTGCTTATCTGTAAAACGGAGCTAGCAGTAGCATTTGCTTTGTATGATCACTGTGAAAACTAAGTCAAATAATCTTGCAAAGTGCTGAGCAGTGTAGATTACTTACTCAATAGGTGCTGCTCCTGCAGTTAGTTTAATAAGAGCAGTGAGTATGATCCACATCTAAACTCCCTAATAAATGAATGGCTTACAGATATTTTGAGTTTGCTCCAAATTAAAAAAAAAAAACAAAAAACTGTCATTTCTGTGTTCTACCCAGGCCAGAACTGGGCGTGTGGCTGCTGAGATCAGGACCCATAGGTTTGCATCTTGACACCTACTTAGTTATGTCTGGTGGATGTCAGAACTGTGACAACTGTGTCATAGGGACAGAAAGGGGCCTTAGGCAGCTGGCTGGCCTTGTCTCTACTCCTACAAATACCGGTGTGAACAGCTGGGTGCAGCTGGTCTTCAGGGGGTGCTGCCTATCAGCCCGAACCATGCTTTGTGCCATAAACAAAACCAGCCCTGGGTCTTCAGGCTGTGGGAGCCTTGTAAGAGCTGCTGGCTCTGTTTGGAAGGCCCAGGATGCACACTGCCACGGACTCCTGTCCCTTGTGTCAGTCCCCCTGCACAGGTGTGCTTCAATTTTATTCACACACTCCTCTCCTTAAAGCATTTTGACCATGGGCTGGAGAGATGGCTCAGGGATTAAGCTTTTTGGCCTCACAAGCAGGAGGACCTGAGTTTGGATCGTGGGTCCTATGTAATGATATCAAGCAGAAACGTGACAGCCCTGTATTTCTGGCTCTGGAAGGTAGAGTCTGAGGGAACTCCAGGGCAAAGCTAAGAAGAAGTAGAATTATCTAGAATGATACCTGAAATCACTCATGGGTCTCCACACACACACATACACACACGCGCGCGCGTGCACATGAACACACACACACACACACACACACACACCAATAAAAATATTA
The DNA here is from genome assembly GCA_023101885.1 of Typhlomys cinereus. Lineage (NCBI taxonomy): Eukaryota > Metazoa > Chordata > Mammalia > Rodentia > Platacanthomyidae > Typhlomys > Typhlomys cinereus. The sequence goes on along the minus strand of JALPQD010000263.1, from coordinate 3,235,603 downwards.
GAAACTTTCAACCACACACCCTATACACAAAGTCAGATCCATGTAAGTAATGCACATGGGCTGCTGAGCTAAAGTAGACATTGCCGAACGTGGATCAAAATAGATGTTCAAACAAATTGCTTGCAGATGAAATAAATGATATGTCAAGGCAATTAAAAACCAACAGAACTATAGAGAGGGGATATGACCTGTTTTTCCTGTCTCACATGATTAGCCTGTCTTTGTTTTTACATCTTACTAGACATGTTTCCAAGAGAATTATGAAGTTTGATATTTTGGAGCTTATGTGGCCACTGTTCATTTTCAGCTGTGGATGTGTGTGGGGTATGTGTATATATAGGCATATATACAAGAGGGCACTCGAGTGTGTGTGTGTGTGGAGACCCAAGGGTGGCATTAAGAATCATCCTAGATTTCTCTCCCTAATTATTGCTTTGTTCTAGGATTTTCCAGGCTCAGCCCTCCAGAGCCAGAAGTGCAGGCCTCCACCATATCTACCCAGCAATTTTTATGCAGGATCTGGGATCTGAACTCAGGTCTTTCTGCTTGTTCAGCAAAAGCCTTAGCCCCTGAGCCATCTCTCTAGCCCACATGTGACTATTTTAATTTGAGGATAATGAGGGAATTTTTTGGTTTAGAAACCGGTGATACGGTTTGACTCTGAGATGTCCCCACAGTCTCATCTTTCAGTGCTTATTCTCCACTTGTGGCACCTTTTTGGGAGGTGGGGCTTTGCCAGTCCACTTAGGCCGTTCAGACAGGGCCTCAGAAGGATGCGCCTGATGGCTGGCTCCTGTCTTGCTCTAGCTAATCCACCACAATGTAAACAACCTCTGCCACATACTCCCACGTCCAGGAACTGAGCTTGCCCACGATACCATCCCTGCTATAATACAGTGACCCCTCCAAACTCCTTAAGCTATCAATGCCAGGTATTGTGATCCCAGTGACATAAAAGTAACTAATACCACGTGGACACCCAAGAGCATGGCACTAGCACCTCCTTGGCATTGGCGAGGGCCTTCCTCCCAGACCATGACATGGCAGGGGCACCGCCTGGAAAGCCAGGGCCACTCATCTACTTTCTTAAGCAAATAATGAAATTTTATTTCTTTTTTTAATTTTTTTTAATTTCCACTCATACAAACTTAACAGGTACACCGGTCCCCTCCCTCCCTCCACCCCCCTGAAATTTTATCTCTATTGACATGCAGTATGTATTTATTTGGGGATCTGGGTGGGGGGATGCTGGGAATAGGAATGCACATGCTATCAAGGAGCCACGCCTATAAGCCCTAGGTCATGCGTGATAATCCTATGCACAGTGAATCCATCCATGTACAGGATTATCAATCAAACTGGGTAATAGGAATGTCCATTTCCTAAACATTTATCAGCTTTATGGAAAACAAAAGAAAAGCATCCTGATACTGGGTTTAAAAAGCCCGAATGCCAATCCCAGCACTTCCCTTTGTGGCCGCAAGGACTCTGTGGTTTGGCCTGCTCTCCCATACGTTAAAGTCTAGCACTGTGGTTGTTATTGTTAGCCAGGCCATTTGGTAAAACTCCTCCACCCTCCCTGGCATATACCACTGTCATAGTTGAGCACAAGTGTCAATTTCACAGTTGAGGGTTTGAGTTCTGGGCACATTTGTGGAGAATTAGTGGTTGAGTGAATCCCAGAGCAAACCTGCAGGAGATTGTCTAGCTGATGGGGAAGGCGCAGCCCATGGTGGGTGGGATTAGGTCCTAGAATAAAATACAGGCAGCTGGTTGAGAGAGTCGGCATCCTTGAGTACACTCGGCCAGACATGCTGGTCTGGCAAGTGAGGATGGTCTCTCTCTCAGCTGTTATGTAGAAATGGTGTGGCCAGTTCCTCAGGCCCTGGTGTTGGTGTGAGCTCTCCCATCAAGCTGGACTGAGAACTGTAACCAGATAATCGTAAGAGAAAATAAACCCCTGTTCCCTTAAGCCATTTGATCGTCATTTATCATCAACCATGCAGGTGAACTGCAACAACCACTTTAATCCACTTCCAGCTTTTCTCCCAAACTCCTGCCCTTCCCACCTAATGACATTCTTTCACTCCCTACTCTGCACTCCCTGTTTCCCAAGCCATGTCTAAAGACTGTAGATAGCTAGAAGCCTCTTTTGTCTGGGGGCTCTGTGCAGACTTCTTCCCTGCCTTGCTACTCATGGTGTCCCTCTCCCCATCGTCTGACTTTAAGCTGTCTCTCCTGTTCTAATGTCCCCCCCTTTAAGGTTAAACTGTGGTTCTGTTGGCCACCAGGCCCTCAGCTCTAATAAATCTTTCATTCCCTAAGTCCTCTGCCTTCTGTTGGCTTCTCTTTATCAACAGAGCTCCACGTTGACCTCACACATTGTCATAAGTCACTCTCGAGTCCTCTCCTCCACTGACCTGTTATGAGTTTTAAGAGTCCTTCACAGAACCCTTCATGGTTCCTGACATGTACTAACACTGAGCAAACAGAATCAGTCACCTACACCTGACTTTGAAGTGTAGGTGTGACTGTGACGGTCACCAGACCCTCTGCCCCTGCAGGTCCGGATCCTGGGGTGTTCCCTCTACTCTCCAAGGTGACCCCTTCCCAAGGACTGAGCCACACAGAGAGTTTGTCTCAGACTCCGCCCCTCTCTGACTATAACTCCTCACAGTGATGTACTCAGGTAACCCTACTAAGACTCGCAACTGCATATCATGGGAGTGTTCTCCTGTCTACAAAAAAGTATTAATGATTGTAATAGTTACTCTTGTGTGTTGCAGTGCGAGAACATTCAAAGTCAATCAATTTAAGGGAGAAAGGGAGATTTATTTAGCTTACAGTTCCAGAGAGGAGACACAGTCTTTCATGGTGGAGGTGGCATGGCTGGTTAGCTGAAGCTGAAAAGAGGCTGGAGACAAGCTAGTCACACTCATCCAAGAGGCTGAGAACTGCAAGACTGCTTGCTGCAAAAGCAGACTTCTCCTGGAGGTAGGGTGGGACTAATCTACCTTAAGTCCCACCCCTTGTGACCACCGTCCGCCAGCAAGGCTCCACCTCTCAAAGGTACCAAGACCTTCCCAAACACATGAGACTGCAGGGGACACATTTCAAACCATGACAATGATACCTAAGCTGTTTCTTACATTCTGATTGTTTTCTCCCTGCTGGCAATGAATTCTTCCCTCCCTTGTTAGGTATCATGTCAACTTCACTCATGTGTTAAAATATGCAAATTCCATGCACTATCAATTACAGTCCTACAGCAGGAATCAGTCAGCAGAGATATGGACTGACAGTCAAAGGACAAGCAGAGCTATAGACTGAGGGAAAAAGAGGCTCTAGCATTGGGTCAGAATCATCTCATAAGTGGGGGGCATGTAGAGATGGGTGATAGGCTGTAGCTGGTTGCCATGGTGACTTAGGGACATTGCTAGCATTTAGTGCTGGGAAGACAGAGTCCCACGCGGAGAAGAATTGTCCCAATACACAGATCACTAGCTGAGTCCACAGACCTCAAACTGGGATCTGGGATCACCCAGCAAGACACAGTGGGCAAGGCCGCTAGACTGACTCTGATCAAGAGTGTTGTGAATTACCACTGAGCATGGAGGCCTACTTCTAAGGGACTCCTTGGGTGGACTGTGCACTCCAGGCCCCATACACAGCATGTCCAGCCCACCTTTGTGAACTCCAGGGCCACATGATGCGGTTACACAGCAGGTACTCTGCTGCCCGGCTGGGAGCTTGAACTTAAGAGGGGGTCGGGCTTGTCTTCAGAGGAAAAGGCTAGCGGGCAATGACTCCAGCATGAAGAAGACAGGCATGTGGTCAAGCAAAACTGCGACCCCAGTCATCCGAATCCACTCAATGCATATTGGGAAGATTCTGTTGGGATGCAGGGAATCTGGGACATGTTGGTACACTTGAGTGTGAATTTTATAGGCTGGAAATTGCATTTTGTGAAAGTGTTTTAAGGTGTCTGAATGATGGGATGGCAATTAAATCACAATGAAATTTCTGGGCTCATTCTTCACTTTAAAAAGATCTTTCTGTGGACTGGGAAGATAGTGTGCGGTCAACAGCTACTGGTGTCAACTTGGGAACTGAAGGCTGGAGCTCTGGGCACATCTGTAAAGAATGAGTAGTTGAGTTGAGCCCTGAGCAAACTTACAGGAGACTGTCTGATTGATGTGGGGAAGGGGACGGAGGAAGAAGCTCGTGAGAAGCAGGACAGTCCCTGGGCAGGTGAATAAAATGGAGAGAGGCGGTTAAGTAAATTGGTGCCCTTGGGCCTATTTGAGCAAACATGTTGCCTGGCAAGTGAGTTTTCCCCTCCTTCAGCATCCTGCGGATGTGGCATGGCCAGTTCCCTTGGCTCCTGGCACTGGGGTGAGCACTGGTAGGAAGCCAAGCTGGAGGAAGAACTGTAACTGGACACTCTGGTAAGCCCAAAACAAAACACCAAAAAAATCTTTGTCCCCCTTAAGCTATTTTGTCGTGAACTTATCAGCCAACATGCAGAGTAATGTCAAGGGCTGAGTTGGTAAAGTGCTTGCTGTACAAGATGAAGACCTGGAAGGAGGGAGGGAACTGGTGTACCTAATAAGTTTGTATGAGCTGAAATTAAAAAAAAAAAAAAAAAGATGAAGACCTGAGTTTGGATCCCCAGCACCCACATAAAAAACTGGGTGTGGCAGTATACACCTGTAATATCAGTGCCAGGGAGACAAAGACAAGAGGATCCCTGACCAGCTAATCCTGCTGAATTGGTGAACTCCAGGTTCAACAAGAGACCCTGTCCCCAACAGCACAGAAAGATAGACGAAGACCCTCAGCATGGACTCCTGGTCTCCACACACATATGTGCATACGTGAATACATAGGCACATATACATACACCTCACATACGTTCATTCAAATACTAAAAGACTTTCTTTTACAATCGGCTTCAGAATATTGTTGCACAAGAAAGAGAAGTGGCAGCAGCTCTCAAGGTCAATGTTAGGAAATTCCAAAGGGCAAACAGTTGGCATCAACTGAGTGTGAGACAGCTCATGCTATATACACATGGATGCCACGCGTCTCCTCCTAAGAGAGCATCTGTGGCCTGGGCACAGCTACAGCATTACCAACTTATAGACCGTGAAACCGAGGCTCAGAAGGATTCTTCCTTGACTGTCTTCACAATCTAGCACATGATGGAGCCGGAATTTGAACTCAGGCATCAAGACTTGCCAAATCTTAAGCTAGGAACGCTCTGGCACCTTCTGCTCAATGCACGGTGCATCCAACCCTTCTAGAGAATTGCGACCTTCTTTATGTTCCAAGTCCTTAGCAGCCGCTCAGTTCTGCCAGTAGTGAGGCTTTCCCTAGTCTCCTGGCAGTGGACCACCTGTATTGGCTTGAAGTAGGATCTGTCAGATTTCATCCCAAGAGAAAACATGTGCACTTTGGATGGTTAACTTCTGGTTCACATTTCGAAATTCGTGAGGCTTTACTGCTTCAAAATAATTGGCTTTTTAAATTTAACTGACAGCTCAAGTTACCCAAAAGGAGAAACTTTTCGATCTTTTTTTTTTCCCTAGTCAGAAGAAAAACAAACCAAGAAAAGGACTAATTCAGCAGTCATGATAATACAATTCTATAGTGATTTGGAGAGTTGGCTGATCAGAAAATAAATTAATTATTTGAAGCCTGAGAAGTTCTTCAATATTTTCCAGTATTCATCAAGGAATGATGACATATTTGTCTCCATTTTGTACTTGTTCACTTGTCCTCCCTATGAAACACCAGACGTGCTAGACATAGACTGTTTGACCCAATTTGTGTACGTGACTAACCATGACCAGTCAGCCCCAAATTAGGAAATACTTAATATTTGGGAGCCCCCAAACTGGAAGAGCAGCCTTTACAGTAACATTTCACCAACTTTGTCAAGGACAGAATAAATATGATAGTTTGTAAGAATTGTGGTCAGAGCAGGTGGAACTGTCCAATTAGAAGTCAGTCACGGGGCTGGAGAGGTGGCTCAGGGGTTAAGCCTCTGCCTTGCAGGTAGAGGGTCCTGAGTTCGGATCCTAGATCCCACGTATAGACACCAGGCGGAAGCCAGGGTGGCCTGTGTTTCTGGTCCTGGTAGGGTGGAGCCTGTGAATCCCGGGGCAGAGTAAACAAGGAGGAGGTGGAGGCGGTCCATGGTGGTTCCCGAGTTTGCCCGTGGTTCTACACACACACACACACACACACACACACACACACACACACACACATACATGCACACATGCACAATTGAATAAATAATAACAAAAAAATTGAAAAAAAGAAGTCAGTCACTAACTGCTCAAGGAATTCCAAGGGCCATGAGTAATGAAAGGGGTACTTAGAAACTGTTTATGGGATACTTGATCATGTATCTTCTGGGTTAGAAGCCCTTTCCCCTAGAAGTAGCCACTATAAAAAGCCCTGCTGAACAAGACTGGGGGCTCTCTCCTGATCGGCTGTGTCAGTGATGGGGAGAGTCCAGGCTCGAGCTTTGAATAAAGACCCTCAGTGTGATTGCAGTGGGGTTGGCTCCATGGTGGTCTCCTGGGATCTAGAAATCTGGGCACAACAGGGCTACTCTGGCTAGCCAGTTTGCTCTGCCTGTTCCCAGGCTCTGGTTTCCAGGGTTGGAATTACAGACAAGCCATTACACTTGTCTAGCATTTTCTGTGGGCCTTGGGGATTTGAACTACAGTCCTGTTGCTTGTACAGCAAGCACTTTAACCACTGAGCCATCTTCCCAGGCCCTGTTTTGAGGGAGCCTCCAGAGTAACTGAACTACAGTTACTATCACTGGTAAAATGGTAAGGTTGGTCTGAATATTAACCACAGCATGCTACATTCAGCAGATTCTAAAAATCAGGCACTTCCCTTCCTCTCTCCCAATGCTGCACTTTCAAATCAAGCTTAGAACTCTTGGCCAAGTCTTTCCAGCTGAAATTAAGTAAACATTCTCCATTCCCCTCAGTGAGTAAAGCCACTGCCTGGGCTAATGTTATTCTTTCTTTTTTTTTTTTTTTTTTTTCCAGCCGACTAAGGCAGAAAGGTGGGGTCTAATGCAGCAGTTGGCACAAGGTCAGAGTTGTAAGTTCAGATGTATGTGTTTTGTTGATCAAACATGAACACCAATCCCTCGAAATGAGAGGAAATGATCAGACCCTCCTCTCCCTTCCTCTACCCACCCCCCTCATAACATCCTTTCCACTGCACTTTAATGATGTGTGAAGTAAGCCCGCCAAGCCGGAGTCTTCTGGACAATGAATTCTGTGTCTCAAAAAAGGTCACCTTCAGTTTCTAGTCAATATATGAAATGAAAACCAGCTCTCAGCCAAATCACACTTGAAAATCCCTTAGAAAGTTCATGAAGCACCCAATCACACCGTATAAGGAACCCACAGTCACCTCTTCCTTCTAACCATCGGCCAGACCATCATTTCTCTGGTTATCCAAAAAAGAAAACTTGCAGGGGGGGGGGAGAACCCATTTACCTACTTGAATGCTAAAATCACCCACAGAAGCCAAAAAGATTTCTGCAAAAAAAGAGATTGCTGCAAATTCCCGAGATTTTAGTTATGTCTCTCATTGTGCCCAAATACCTGGCAAGAAGCAACCTCAGGAAGGATTTGCTTCGGCTCATGGTTTGAGGGGCAGTTCATTCATCATGGCAGGCACAGTTCATAGCAAGGGGTGTCGGCACTGCCGCACATCTGGGCAGATCAGGAAGCAGAGAAAAGGGAATGCTGGCACGCATCTGGATATCCTTTTCTCCCCGACCCCCACCCCCTGTACATAGAAGGATGCCATCCACATTCAGGGTAGGTCTTCCCTCTTCAGTGAAAGCTCTATGGAATCTCCTTTTTGCTTTGCTCTGGGGTTTCCCAGGCTCCACCTTCCAGGGCCAGAAGTATAGGTTGCTGCCATATCTGCCCAGCATTTTTACATGGGATCTGGGATTTGACATCAGATCCTTCTGCTTTTGAGGCAGAGGTTTAACCCCTGAGCTATCTCTCCAGTCTTGATCTTTATTTTCTTATTTTCTTGCTTAACTGAACTGACTTATGTTCCACGTCTATATGACCAAATTCTTTTTTAAAATCACTTCTTTTTTATTATTATTTATTATTTATTCAATTGTGTGTGTATGCATGTGTGTGCGTGTGTGTGTGTATGTATGTGTGTGTGTGTAGAACCACAGATGAATTCGGCATCCACCATGGACTTCCACCTCCTCCCTGTTTACTCTGCCCCGGGATTCACAGGCTCCGCCCTACCAGGACCAGAAACGCAGGCCACCCCCGCTTCCGCCCGGCATCTATACGTGGGGTCTAGGATCCGAACTCAGGACCTTCTGCCTGCAAGGCAGAGGCTTAACCCCTGAGCCACCTCTCCAGCCCGTATATGATCAAATTCTAAATAAGGTTTATTTTGTATTGATTCTTTCCCTAAAAAATAAACTGTTGGTTGAATTTTTGGTAAATGGATGGGATGACGAAGCACAGGTGATTATCTAAGATCTTAATTGAACACACTAAAAACACGAGAGAAGAGGTGGCAGATCGCAATCCGAAAGACTTCTTCCTGTGCAGAAGAAATACTTTTGCATTTCATAACATTTTGGCAGACAGACCTCTTAGAAACCTGTTATCCTCAGCTCATGGTCAGAAGGACGGTCTCAAGATTCCCCAAATTAGAATTGCCACAAGCAACCACAGCTGTGGTCTTGGCTCCAAGGTGCTGGAGAAGCAGGCTGCTCTCTCTGTGTCCTGAAAGCCCATATAAGCTATGATAGCAGGCAAGGAAGCAACTCACTAAATGCTGTGGCCGTAGCAGTTCATTTGGATGGAGTAAAAATTCCTGGGAGAGGATGGGCATGGCGCATTACAGAGGGTGTGGAGAAAAACAGGGTGTTTCTCACACTGACAGAGAGATGAGACAGAGAGAGAGAGAGAGAGAATGCAAGTATCTAAGTTTAATTTAACCGACTGTATGGAATTTTCACCACATGAAAAAGTTCTTTGCACAAGTAATAATAGTTCTGTGAGACAGGTGGTGGTTATAAACAGAGTTAAAACAGAAAATAAAGTCCAATGAAATCAATAAGTAAAGAATTATTAAGTGAATCATATTTTTCTCACCTCTCTCGATAATTTGTGGTAAAAGGATGCATTCACAGAAAATCTCCTCTTCCTGTGTCACATCACCATCTTCTGGATCCACTTTCTAATTACAATTCTTCAAGCATATTTCAGGTCTGTTTCCACAGAGTCGCTTTACGCCTTCCCGTTATTTGATTCATACGTGATCCCATTTAGTTCATCTCAACATCAAAACACTTGTTGTCTCTTAAGGACAGACCAAGTGCAAAGAGTCTGTGTGAACTCGTCTTCCTGAAATGCATCCCTACTTTGTAAAACAAGAGCAACGCCTTGATAGAGTGTCATGGGTCTGTCGTTTCCACACTCTGGGCTGAAGCGGAAGCTGGGCAGGGTACAGTTCTACTTACAAGCCATCGCAAACTCACGTGAGCAGGTAGCTTACTCATGCTGTCGTTAAGTCCCTGACTGATACTTGATGAGCTAACAGAACTGGTTGCGCAATACTAGTTCAGAGAGATCTGTGCCCAGTCAGCCCTGAAGTCACGCATGCCCACTCCGTCTGGCATATGAAATCTCAAAGAGAGCTGGAGAGGCTCGGTGAACAAGTGCTTGCCACACATGCATAAGGAACTGAGTTCAAGCCCTAGAACCCATTGAAAAGCAAGGTGTGGTGGCACGGGCTTATTATCCTGGCATTGTGGAAGTGTAGACAGATAGGTTCCTGGGGTTCACTGGCTAGCCCAATTGGTTAAGAGTTCCACGTAAAAGTGAGAGATCAGATCTCAAAACACAAGTTGCAGAGCAATAGAGGGCGATACCTGAATTTGTCGTTAAGTCCCTAACTTCCAAATGTCCATGCGCACACACATGCATATGTACACGCACATACACATCCTCAAAGAATAGATCTAGAATCTTGGTTAAATCATACTTGGAAATCTGGAATGACTAGGAAGTATCCCCTTTTTAATGAAAAGATGGCAAAGTAAGTTGCCACAAGGACAACTTACATAACAAAGCTGGAAGCCAAGAAGGACTTCCCTTCTGCCTTGCCTGCTCTAGAGAAGTGACCCTGTTCATACCTCCAAAACTCTCTGACCTGGAGGATTCTGAGTCTAGAGAATGTGGGTAACATCACAGATCTCAGAGATGAAGGGATTGAAAGGAAAGGTGCATGCATAGGTAGGCGAGTGTGCAATCTTTCCCGGTCACAGCTGAGTTATCTAGCCATTGCAAAGTGTTTGGACTTTCTGGATGAATCTTAAGAAGTCTGAGGGCAGAATGCATCTGACTGTTTTTGTTCCTAAACCAAAGCTTGGCACCCCACTGGGCTGAACACAGGGATGGGATGTCAGGCAGCTGTGCCTCAGCCCCAGGAGGCTGAGTCTCCCACTTCTGTTCCCCTTTGTATGTGACTGGTCTGGACTGGACGTGTGAATGAGTTCTAGCCAATGGATTCTCATTCAACAGAACCAAGTTCAGTGGCTCATAATCGTTGAAAGTACTACATACCACTCTGCGCAGCCAGGATCTGGAATACCTTCCCTTGGCTGTCTCGGCTTTAGTCATTACCCACCTTGGTCCTTAGCATCCCATGCAGACCCATTAGGGCCGGGGGGTTGACTGAAGAACAACTAGATTTTCTAGTACATCTAGAGTGCCTGGACTAATTCAACGTGCCAACCTAACTTTCGTACGACCCTTAAGATCTTGTTTAGAAGGTTGAGATGCTTAATTAAAGCAAAAATTCGTATTCCATGGGTTGTTCTGTCTCATTCATCAAAGCGAGAACTTATGCTTTTAATCTCAGTTCACACTCAGGCAAGAGCCCTCCATCCCTTGGGAGAATCGCATTGGCTCACAGTCATGCAGTTTAGAATCAATTGTGTCCATTTAGCAAAGATGTGAAAAGCTAGGTGGTCTCAAGGCCAAACGCCCCCAACAGAAAGGCCATGCTGTGCCGTCTACATTTCATTCCCACCCTACAGGGAATCTTTTCACACAAGGATTCACATCTTCCACTTTCTATAATTCTCCCCTTTCTTCTGATTATTTCCCAGAGACTCGTTTTGCTCCTTTCTGAGGCAAAAAGTATTCCAAATGATAAAGTAAACCCAAATAATCATGACCAGATCAAAAAGCATTTTCTAGTATAATTACGCATAATAAAGTGGCAGTGTCATTATCTTCCAAAATTCTGGAGGGACCAAGAATCCCTATGAGAATCGCCACGGAACACTTCAGCGCCCTCTTAGTGCCTGATTAAACATACTTTTCCTCAAACACCAACATCCGTGATTAAAAAAACAAAACTGGACTTTAAATTCAATTCTAGACTTTTGCTAGATTTCCAAGGCATCTTTTTTCTACATTCTTTGGAAAAGTGTACTAATTCATTAAATGTTAGAAATGTAATTATGGGCTGAATGCTCAGTATGTTTGTAAAAGAAGAAAAAAAAACATAATTATGGGTTGGTCTGGGAAGATAAACTGTGTTTTAAGAAATATTTTATTTTTTTGACAGAGAGAAGAAGAGAGAGAGGAAGGAGAGAAAGAAAAAAGTGCATGCATGGTGCATAGGTGGAGACCAAAAGACAACATTGAGAAGTCAGTATATTCCTTCTACCATATGTGCGCCCAGGGATGGAATTCAGGTTACTAGGTTTGTGAGCAAGCGCCTTACCCACTGAGCCATCTCACTGTCCCCAAGATGAACTCTTCTGCATTTAAGTTCTAGGTCCTAGATCATCTTAGAACATATCTTATAAGAATATCAAAACCATCTTTCCTTTTGTGTGGAGCCATCACTGGAATCCAATGCTTCTGTTTAAGTCTCTTTTCAGAACTTCCTCGTGAGCCTCTTTAATCCTTGTCAGAACCACATATACCCACATAGGCCCAGGGCAAGCCCTACCTGACCCTCAGTGGTTAGAGGTCTAGCTACGGAGGGGATCTGGATAACTCTAGGTGTGTTTCTGTAAGCAAGTCTATTAGTCTAAAATGTTTGCTTTCTTTAGATGACAACTGGATTCTAGAGCAAATTTGCTCCAAGAGCAAATTTTAGAATAACAATAAGAGTATATAAACTCTGTCCAGAGCCTATCTGAAGCAACGTGGTGATATATCTGGGTTTATGAAGGGAAAATGAGATATTTGGAGGCAGCTTATATTTGATTAACCCCATGCACCAGAAAAGTAGAGGAAGCTGGGTAAAGAAAGAGGGAATGTGAAAGGAAGAGGAGAGAAGGGATGGGTAGAGGGAAGAGAGGGAAGAAAGATGGTGTCATAATTAGATACGGGTGTCAACTTGATGGTTGAGGGTTTGAGCTCTGAGCACATTTGTAGAGAATTAGTGGCTGAGTTAAGCCTAAAATGAACCCTGCACGAGATTGTCTAGTGAATGTGAAAGGCCCAGTCCATGGTAGGTAGGACTAGTCCTTGGACAGGTGAATAAAATGGAGGGGACTGTTTGAGAAAGCGGGCATCCTTGTGTACACTTGGCCAGACATGCTGGTCTGGCAAGTAAGGATCGTCCCTCTGTCAGCCATTATGTGGATATGGTGATGCCAGTTACCTCGGTTTGATGCTGTCATGAGCTCTCCTGCCAAGCTGGGTTAAGAACTGTAACCAGATAGTGGTAAGAGAAGATGAAGCCTCCTGTTTCCTTGTGCTGTTTGATGGTGATTTTTATCAGCAAGCATGCAGAGTCGCTGCTATTACAGATGGGCAGAGGGATGAAAGGCAGGGAACTTTCCAGAGACTCCTTGGAGTCTTCGTTAGGCACAGTCACATTTGTTTCTGATTTCTGGGAAATAACCCCGTGCCTTCGTAATAACTTTCCTCCTCTTTTCCCTTGAGCTCAAGCTGAGCGCTGTTTCTCAGAACTCCAGGTTCCTCGCTAATATGTTTCTCGTGGAACACGCAGCCATGAGTCTGGTGTTATTTTTCCCTTCAAATCTAATTAGCTGCCTGAGTGAAGGATGAATAAGGAAAAACATCAACTTAGGAAAAACGATTTTTTCATTGAAAAAGAAAAGCAAATGCCTTTGGTCCCAACATCTTCGCTGTGAGCAATGGCATCTGAGGCATTTTATGGTTTTTGACCCAAAGAGATCACTTTACAAAGTCTGAAACTGGTGGAGCGGCAGCCGGAGAAGGGACTGATATCGAGCTGGGTGAAGAGGCCTCAGGAAGGCAAAGGAAGCTCCTTGCTTTATGGCTTCCCAGTCCCTTACTAATCAGAGATCGGCACATAGAGAGAGCGTCATTGTGATTGGTGAGTATCCAGCCGCATCATGCACCTATCTGTTCCCGAGAACCCAGTCCTCCATTCCACAAAACCTCTAGTAGCAAAACCAAACCCTTTGCACCCCGCATGCCCGTCACTCAGAGCTTTGTCTAACGCAAATGCGTTCTCAGGATCTGTTGAATGAATACATGAAAGCATAAGTAACAACCTATGAGAAGAGATCCTGCATGGACTGAACCCCGGAAGCTCAGTCACCGAGGGTCTGCAGTGAAGGGGGCAATCCATTCATCCGAGCCCCTCAAAGAACATGATCCCTGCTGTGCAGAGGAGATGCGAATGACTCCTGCTGTGATTGTACCTGGTGCCACCTGGCAGCTCGATGGAGCCAGGAATTGAAGATGTAGCCTGTGCCTGGCATGAGGAGAGACAGAGCTTTTCAAAAGGGATTTGAAACCTACTAGACCAACATAGACCCGCATAGTCGAGTGAAAGAGGGTTGCTGGTTGTAGCTAAGAGGTCCTGGGGTGGCCAGGAGCCCACTGGGATGTTCCAATGTTTCTAAATGTTTTCGGGCAGAAAACTCTGCAGTCAGTGAGCTTCTGTCACTACTAGCTCAACTGGACTTAGAATCACCTTGAAGATTGGCGAGACACGCCTCACCAGAGAGGAGTAACTCAGGATGACCCAGCATGAACGAGCGTAGCACCCTCCCATGAGCTGGAGGCCTGGGTGCAATGTAAGGGATCTGAGGTGTGTGTGTGTGGGGGGGACAAACAACAGGGCATCAGCTTCCCTTTCTCTGCTTCCCGGCCCATGGTGGGATGAACCAAACTGCTCTAACCACCCTCTCTCCCCATGATGAGCCAACACCTCTGAAACCAGGAGCCGAAATAACTCCTCCCTCCCATTGGTTGGTTGTGTCAGATATTTTGGTCAAACCAATACGCCCTCTAAATGTTCCTGAACTGGGGGTGTTCAACACATGACTTACAATAGTTTGTTATGCAGAAATGTCACACAAAATCAATGTATGAATGCTGTCATAAACTGTGCACTTTGTGCTAGACACTCCTGGATTTAATGTGTAGCCCAAGACAATCTTCTTTGTCTAGAGTGATCTAAGAAGTCAAAAGGAAACCCAGACTCTTCTTTATCTCTATGTAAAGTATGCGTATGTCTGCCTTTTAAAAAATGTCTGCCATTTTCTAAATGTTCCATAGTCTGCCACGCTCTGTATAAATTATATTTAACAATTTTCCTATTGAATCTTTTCCAAGTTTTTATTATTATACATAATTCTGAACTAAATTTCCTTTTCAAAAATTTAATTGATATATATTAAACATTCCAGCCCATGTGTTTATGTGTGCATATGCATGTGGTATATGTGCATATGTGTATATGGGACGCACATGTATGTTTGGGCGCACATGCGTGTATGTGTGCACATGCATATATGGGTGCACATGCAGCAGCCAGAGGATGTTTTGGGGGTCTAGCTCTATCATTCACCACCTTATTCCCCTGAGACAGAGATTCTCACTGAACCTGGAGGTCAAGCGAGTTCTTCATCAAGGTTGGCTAGCAGCAAGCCTCACAGATCTTCCTGTCCCTGCCCTCTGAAGCACTGGGGTTACAGGTGAACTCGGCCATGCCTGGCTTTGTACTGGAGATCTGAACTCGGATCCCTACGCTTGTGCAGCAGGCACTTCTACACACTAAGACATTCTTTTCTTGTGCACGTGCTCTTACTTTGATTTTTTGCTTTAAAAAGCCCAGCTTTGGGGCTGGAGAGATTGCTCAGGAGTTAAGATTCTGCCTCAGAAGCAGAAGTTCCTGCGTTCCGATCCTAGGTCCCACGTGAAAAACACCAGGCAGAAAGGGCTGTGGTCTGCACTTCAGGCCCTGATGGGTGGAGCCTGGAAATCCCAGAGCGAAGCAAAAAGGAGGCAGGAAGCAATCTGGCATGATTGCCCAAGTTGCCCTTGATCCTCCACAGGGACACAGAGTGCCTTCTGATACACACACACACACACACACACACACACAAACAAATAGATAACCTAGTGGTCTTACAACACCAAGCAAATCATGATAGTTTATTCCAACTCATAATGATTGATCTCTATATATGCTGTGTCGTGGAGAGAGAAAAAAAGGAAAAAAAAAAGGCTGAGCATGCAGGATACATGCATATGATCCAGGTGTAGGATGGGAGGATAGAGAGAGGGAGTAAGAGAAAAAGATGAGGAGGAACAGGGAGGAAAGGGGAAAAAGGAAGAGAGAAGGAAGGAGAAAGAGAGGGAGAGGAAAAGAGAGAGAGGGAGAGATGCTAGTCAGGGTTCATGCGTGTGTGGAAAGTGCCTATCGAAGTGAGTGCTTCTCCCATACTTTAAGGAGGCAGCTCAGGCTAGGACAAGTGGGATGAGAGATACAGGATCAGACGACCAGAACCCTGGTCTCATTTCCTAACCCGCGAACTTTCAGAAGAATCCTGCCTCCTTCCAAGCTTCCGCGACAGCTAAGAGGCTATGATGGAAACTTGGCGAGAGCTGTTGGAATCAGTTTGGGTTTGGGAACTTCATAAGCTTCTTTTAAAAAATTCATTTCTCTCGGGCTGGAGAGATGGCTCAGGAGTTAAGACTCTGCCTAGCAAGCAGAAGATCCTGAGTTCGGATCCCAGGTCGCACATAAAAATGCCAGGCACAAATGGCGGTCTACGCTTCTGGCCCTGGTGGGTGAAGCCTGGGAAATTGCAGAGCAAAGCAAAAGAGAGATAGAAGTAATCCAGAGTGATTCCCAAAGTCACTCTTGGCTCTCCACAGGGACATACAGTGCCTTCTGATACACACACACACACACACACACACACACACACACACACACACACACACACATAATGAAGTCCAAAACAATGAGTGTTTTTTTTAAATCATTTCTCAAATAGATTACATAAATTTAATTTCTGAAATTTCCTCTCAGCAATTTTTTGAATCATTATGTAATTCATTATGTGTCTTGAAGAAATCAGCTACAGCTGAATTAACACTGGACTTAATATTACAATCAGTGCTGATCTGGCTTTCTCTAGGTGGCTCTTCAATAACACAGCTCGCCAAGGGCTGCACAGGAGTCTCTACCTTTGTAATTAGCAGTCAGACACATCCATGTTTCGAATGATCTGTTTGCTTCTCAATTTGAAGACAAAATGTGATTCCCCACCCCCTGAATTTGGGACGCTGTCAAGAAGTTTTCTAATAGCAAGATGGTATTCCATGTAAATCTTCATTTCTTTAGCTCGTCACAAAAGAACGGACTTGCAACCTAATTGGTCACTTCCACAGAAGCCAAATGTCCCAAGTACAATCTTGAGCTTGGCTTCCTCTCGGAAGAGCTGCAAGGGACACAAACAAGTGACTTCCTACTGATGCTTCCAAGTCTATTAACAAACGGCCATTGGTACCTATCTGTTACTTTGAAACAATGATGAAATCAAGTGTCTTTACACACCTTTAGCATCTTTCTGGTTTTACCTTCTTTTTTTTCTGATAAGAGTCAATAATTTAGAAGGACCTATGAATAGCTAAAATTTTCATTTTTTAATTTTTAAAAATGTTTTAATAATTCATTTATTTGAGAGAGGGGGAGAGAAGAGGAAAGGGGAAGACAGAGATAAGTACATGCGTGCCACGGCGCGTAAGTGGAGGTCAGGGGACAGCTTTTGGCAGTCGGTTCCCTCCTTCCACCAATGAACTCGGGTCACTAGATTTGCTAACAGGCGCCTTACCTAATGAGTATCTCCCCTACCCCAAATTTTCCCTTTATAAATAAAAGCGTTAAAAAAAATCCAGAATGAAAAGAAAATCAATGTGCAACGGAATAACTTTGTGGAACTACAACCCAAATCCCAACATAAGCAACAGTGCCAGCATTTCCAGAAAGCTTCTCCTTGTGTTCAGCAGAAAGAGCCCCATCTGCAGTTTCTGTGCTCTGAATCTCCATAGCCCTCGTGGTTATAAGGTGCTGTGGTTTGGAGTCATTATTTAAACCATTAAAAGGTTGGGTAGTAAATAAAGCTTCGGAAAGGTTCGTGCATGCCTTTCGCATTTTACTGCTACTGACAGTGAAGAACACTCACTCAACATGCATGCACACATGTTGGCGCACATATGCACATGTAGGTACACGCATGTAGAGCCCTGGGGTGGATTGCCAGAATCATATCTTATCACTTCTTAATAACTTATCAAAAAAAAAAAAAAAAGTGTGGGCCAATACAAGCTCAGACATTTTTCTCCACAAGGGGGCACCACATCCCTTCGTGTTCTCAAGACAGAGGGGCAGACCGCTCGCGTGTAGTTCAGTCTCCACTACACATCTGCGAATGAAGTCACAGAAAGACATGTGGGAAACCCACTAAATGACGTCTTTGCTTCATTGGAGGCCACAGAACGGCTCGCTGGCTTCAGTTCAATCCCTAGAAATTGCCAGAAGTCCTGGCCAGTGGCAGGTCTCAGGAATAAAACTGTAGGTCAACAACTGTTTTTTTTGTTTGTTTTTTTTTCCCCACTAACAACCAAAGTCCATGACATTGAGGGAGGAGTTCAGGAATGTTTGAAACAGACAAAAGAGCCCTGTTTCCAGGCCTCAAGGAAGCACAGGTGGCTTCCAGCTGTGCTACCCTCTTACACTGCCAGCAAGTCACAGGATAGACTGAAACTTTTAACGGTCACCTCTGCTAAAGAATTCTGAGAATTCCCCCGATGGATTCTGAAGCTACTAACTTTTTGCTTCCTGATTCCATTTTTGCTCCATAGATGCTGCACATGCCCATGGTGGTCAGAGAGGAAGATTTCCACACATCTCCATCATCTATACCCTTTTGTTTTTCCATTTTCATGTATATGTGTGGTACATGCATGTGTGGGTGCATGTGTGTATGTATTCTGCACGTATGCACATATTAGTGTGTGCACACATGTTGGCACACATATGCACACGTAGGTACATGGGGTGGATTGCCAGAATCATCCTCCATCACTCTCTTGCCTTTTTATTCTTTTGGGATTTTTTTTTTTTTTTTTTTTGGATTTAAAAAAAAAAAAACCCTAAATTTACTACCTCTGTGATTCACAGCCATTTCCATTTTTCTGGTCTGATGATTCTCAACCTAAAAGGCAGGCTGGGATGCCAGGCATGCATTAGAGCAGGTCTTTCATGGAGGATTCCTAGTTCAAAACTGGCCTCCCATCTTGGCCAAAAGACAAGTGACTGTACCCAAGAGTCAGCCAAACAGTCACAGAAGTGCCAACTAGCATGTTTTCACATTTTACATGTCCACTGCAATCCAGATTTATGACCATGGTTTATACTGATTAAAGGAGTGTTGTGACGCATACCGTTTTATTCCTATCATTTTATTCTCATAAGATTTATTTTCTAAAATCCTCACTTTACCCAATCTGGAAAATTTAATAGGGGTAAATAAATCAGACTAGACTATACTCCATACAACCCCAGAGTGTTGGTTGCATTTGTTTGCTCTCAAGAGGGGTATCGGTAAAAATAGGAGACTGGCCCCTTCCCTCACTGCAGTTTCCTACCTTTATTCCATCTACCTTTGAATATACTCTTATAACAAAACTCTAGTTTAACAGCTTTTTATCTCTGGCCAGGGGGTGACATCCAATATCCATCAGGATGGAGTGAAGGGCATTGCAGGAGCAGCAAAACTGGAAAAAAAAAATCAACAAACCATAATTCAGAACATCAGAGACTCTATATCAACCACCTGGAACTGGGCCAGCCTAATCTCTCCCCATCCTGAAGCTCAGGGAAATTTGTGGAAGAGGGGGCGGTAAGATTGTAAGAGCACAAGGATGGGAGGAGCAATGATTTGCAAGATATTCCACACAAGTTAGGGCCGAAGCAATCATAACAGGACTTTGTATGCCCCGCACAATGTCAACACACTATTGACCCCTAAAATTCTAGCATTTGCTAAAGGCACTAAGATCCTTGGAGGTAAGGGATTGACAGCCACAGTAGTGTTCCTATGCTTAAGCGGAACACAGGAAAGGGTTCAGGGAAATGCCACTGGGTCCTTGCACCTCATCGGAGAGGAGGACCCAGAGGAGAGTCTGGCATGCACATTAAAGGATGCTCCGGGGATGGGAGGGGGAGGCACTGGGGGATAGGGAGGGAGGAGAGAGGGGAGGGGGGCATAGGGCGGTGGGAGGTTGGAGGGAGGGAGGGGACCTGTGTACCTGTTAAAGTTGTATGAGTAGAAATAAAAATAAATAAATAAATAAATAAATAAACAAATAAACAAATAAATAAATAAAGAGGGGTATCGGTCTTCGCTCCAGAAGAACGAGAAGTTAGTTCAGTTTCAGACTTGTCAAAAGTAGAAGATAATTTGGAGAATCTGGGTCAGGATTTCAAACGTTTCCTTGTTCCCTAATAACACTTCCAGACCAGGGCGCTTCTACCCCATGAGAAAAGTCTCATCCATTTCCTGGCTTCTCTTCCACGCCGTCGCCCCCTATTCTGGTGGTGACCAGATCCCCATTTCAGCCGATGACTTCATCCTTTGGCTCGTGACATCCGCATGAAATCCCACCTTTATCCCGGGGGATTTCAGTGTTTCTGTACATGACTCATCCAACCCCTATTCCCATGGTTCCCTGATAACCTCGCAGCTGATGACTTTGATCTCCACTCTCCTCCCCCATCCATACTCAGATCGAAATCTGGTTTTATCACAAGGGCGGAATGTTCACGTGCAACAGCCTGGACTCCAGCCACACTATCTCCTCATGGCCATTCCTCCCCAGCTTATCTTAGATCTCATCTTCAGCGTCCTCTCTTTCCTCTGGGTCTGTCATAGCCCTCTGATCTTCCCTTCATCTCTTTTCCACTAAGGTCATGTGAACAATCAGTTCCCATAACTGTCGTCCTGTATCCCCAACAACTTTTTCGCCTCTTCCTTCTTTTGTCGATAGACATCTGGGGGGAAAAAAAAATCCCCAGTTAGGGTTAAGCCCACATTCATTTCCCAAGACTGAATTCCTGAAGGTAAAAACTGCTGTGCACATCTGGTCTTCTACCTTAGTCAGACTAGCGTGATTGTCCACGCCTCAGCTCCAGCGTACACTTAGCACACCTGGAAACACCATGTGTTTCGTGGATGCTTTGCTTTCACTGTTTGCAAATAAAAGGCTGGCCATCAGTGTTTTGAATCCCCATCATCATTTTATGCCCTCTCAGGGACCCTATGTCACCATTTATCTTTCCACCCATCTATAGCTTAAACCTCTCTCTCTATTTCCCCCTAATTTATTCATTTAAGACTTGAGACTTCTAGTGATCCATGGGAATCCTATACCCTCTTTCACCTAAAGTCTCAATCTCTCTTCTTCCCTTCATAGCCCTATCCCTTGGAGAGACAAAGGCTTCCTTCAATATCCCCACTTCCTTCTCAGCTCAGCTCCACACCCACTGCTCCCCTCGATCTGCTTTTCCTTTCTTCTCGGGGCTGCCCGTGACCTTCTGCTTGGTATGTTCCATGGACACTTCCCAGAACTTGTGTAATTGCCATCAGCAGTCCTTGGCATCACACACCACTCCTTCCTTCTCAGGAAGTTCTTTCATCTTCCCCAGCCACCCTTCTTCTACCTCCGGACCTCCCTCCTCTGGCTGCCTCATGCCTTACGTGTGAGTCACTGAACTGACTTCATACTCCACATTCCCTTGCTGGACAAGCCCAGTCACTTCCGTGGGTATCGTCCCCAAACCAGATGACATACAGGAGTTGTACACGTGTGTGCCCATTTGTTTCATTAGCATCTCTCGCATGTAAGTCCCATGATCCAATATGTCCAAAGTCCTTTCCCTGAAATGTGTTCCTCTTACTGTGCTTAACATCAAGGGTCTACTCACATTTGTGCGGGAAATGTTGATATCATATTGGTTTGATTTTTCTGCACCTCACACAGTTTTATTCAATTAGAACCAAAATCCATGCACTCAATCCCAAAACTACCATGTCTATGCCTTCTTCCCCGTCTCTTCCGCCATTTCTTCCTTTAGGTGATCCCTAATCTCTTCTTGGAGCCATATGAATAAGACCACCTCAAACTCATGCCACTGCCCTCCCTATTTATCCCAAATCAAACTAAAGCCTAATTACAGCAGAATACTCTTTCAGAAATGCATACCCACTTTGCTGGCTCCCACAATCATGGAGCAAAACACATGCTCTTTACCTGCTCTTTACACAAGGCCAAGGGCTATCTTTCCCGTCACCCTTGTTCACCATGCTTATCTCAGACTTCCAATCTAATCATAAGAACTTGCTGAGGACCCGATAATGTCTAATGGCCAGTAGGAGAGTCTTGGTGTTGCATGGACTTGCTCAAAAACGAGCTGCCATATACTAGTCTGTGACCATGGATAAGTGACGTCATGGGGACACTACAGCCTTCACTCTCAGAATACTCACTAGCCACATGGCCGTGTAAATCTTCTTTGCTAGTCCACTTTTTCCACTGGACTGTGCACGGACTCCTAGCACACAGTGGGCCATCGGCATTTATTCTTAGTGTTTGAAGGGAATCTTCTTGTGACAGGAAGCTCATTTTTGTTCTCTGCAGGCACATACTGTATTTTTACATCTATCTGTTGTCACGATCTTCAGACAGGTCATCCAGAGGGTTAGGATCCGTTGGCCATCGGTTTAGACTTATGGACCTTACATCTAGATCTGTGTTTTGATGCTTCCAGATTGTCCTTGCTGTTATTGACACTTGCACAATGTAAGGGTTACTCTTAACTGTTGCTGTGAGAGAGCGCCCAAAGTCAAACAACTTAAGGGAGTAAAGGAGATTCATTCACTTTAGGGTTCCAGAGAGGAAATACAGCCTCTCATGGTGGAGGCGGCATGGCTGGCTGGCCAAAGCTGGCCGACTAAGTCACCCCCATCCACGTGGCTAGAGGATTCCTGGAGAGTCTCTCTTCTCTTCGGTCTCCTGTTCTATGGTTCCTTTTATCTGGTCCACTACTGGGAGGCTCCAATGAGATCTAGAGAAGTTCCAATGGGATCTAAGGCTGGTCTTGCATTGTAACGCATTAATCTGGATAATCTCTTCAGGTGGTCTGACAGTTGATCTCGGTTAATGCCAGGTGTGTAAAGCTGACACCAGGATTAACTATCACAGACAACAAGTGTACATGAAAGAACCCAGGCATTTACAATGACAGGAGTCCATGAAGGACAAAGTATAGTAATACAGGAGAATCATGCAGACTTTTTTTTTTTTTGGGCAGTGGTCCAGGTATCCACCCAGTACCTCCTTTTAGGTGGCACGGGCTCTCCTTCTGTGTTCTCCTGTGAAACTGGGAGGGCACCTTGTGGCTCTGTCACTCAGGGCACTGCAGTCTGTCACCACACAAGATGGCAGGAGTCAGAGAGTGTTTCAAGTCAGCTCAGCTGTAGCATTTACACAAACCCACAGGGCCAAAGGTTCCATCAAAGTCAATTTGTGGAGCCAAGAGTTCAGCACGTGACAATGATATGCTGACACAAAAGTAAACTGAGAGCTGGCAACAAACAAGACTCGGTTGGAGTGCAGACCTAGCATACAACAAAGCCCTGGGTCGAGTCCCACCTTAAACCAGGCACACGCCCATAATCTCAGCATCTGCAGACTAGAGGCAGGAGGATCAGAAATTCAAGGTCAGCTCTGGCTACACAGAAAGTCTGAAGTCAGATTGAGAGACCCAATCTCAAAAAACAAAACAAAGCAAAAAAAAAAAAGGTAAGTTAGGAAGCAGCAAGGAAGATCCCAGGAGGTCATTAGGGACATCTTTGTGGCAGCCACAACTGACTTTAATCAACTGAGGTACCTACCGCCTATGCTCTGCAGATCTGACATAGGTGAGAGGAGGAGAGTTTGGCTCGTGGTGTTCTCTGGTTATGAGTTCCTTGAAAAACATCTAGAATGCCACCTTGAGTGGACGCTCACCCTGCAGCATAGGCATCCAGGCCAGGACTCATGGCAAGACAAGCCCTCTCTGTCTACTATTTCTCATTCCTACTTTTATAAAGGGAGGGCAGACAGTAGGGAAAATCCTGAGCTCATGGTCCCAGGCATTAAAAAGCAGCAGCTGCAGCAGCGAGCCAAGGATTATTAATCGAGAACAGAATGACGCAACCTGAGGCTTGGCTATGAGCTGCTGCCAACCAGAGTTCAAATCCATCTATTTATTCTCTGGAGGTGATGGACACATCTCACTGGCTTCTGAACTGCACAAGTCCCAATCCACGACGGCAAGGTGAGCGACGGGTAATCTCTTACGCAGTAGCCATCTCTTGGCTCCTGACAAATCAAACCACAGAGGTCACCGAGTGGTTTTTCCTCTCACTCCCCCGTGGGAAAGCTATTCGGGAAATGTAGGTCATTGATAGCTTGCCACTTGATTTACACCAACGACCAATTTCAAACTTGGCTTTATCTGATGTGCTCTGGGGGAAAAAGAAATATTTGCTGCCACCGCAGGCTCTCTTGTTAAATCGTGCGGACCTGCAATCATTTTTTTTTTTTTAAATCACTCAACCATCAAAGATTGGATTTGGCCTGCTTAAGTTGCGCTGATCTCAGTCCATTTTGCAAGACTAGGACTTCTGTATTCCAACCGACGGTTTGAAGCCTCTCGGCTGGGCTTTGTTTTGCATCCACCCCAGCACCTCCATGTCACTAATACTGCTAAGAAAACAGGTACTGTGGTTCCTATATAGAGCATGAGGAGACTGGAGTATGGGAAGATCATGTGACAGGGCAGGGGCAGTACTGGGCTAGAGTGAGGATTTTGTGGTAGAATCTCATGACGCATGCACGACCCGCTCTAGGACGCACAGAGATGCCAAGAGGAAAACCTGGGGTTTTCCTGCAGCCTGTCCTGATTTATGTTAAACCTGGGCAGCGAGACAATGGGTAAAATAAATATGACTTTTTTTTTTTTTTTTTTTGCCAAGGATGAAATAAATGGTGTGTTTGGTATTTAGATCTGTCGTCTGCACTGAGGGAAGACAGCAGATGTTCCTGGTCAGCCCCCTCCTCGCTTCCTTTCTGCCCCTGCCTTTCACAGATCCTGCAGCGGGATCTGTAATCGCTCCCCCACTTCCCGCCACCCTTGGGCTCAGTCCTACCCAAATGCCTGAGCCAGCCCAGGCTATGGCGGGAAGTGTATCTCCAGTGAAAAGACCGACTCAAGCCCATCTGTGTCACTGGTTATTTCCGCACCTCTTGGAGTCTGTAAACAATCCGGGGACCAGACGCAGAGCCCCCGGATTCAGTAAGGAAGATCGAGATTCCTCGCCATCCCTCCTAGGTACTGAATGCTTGCTCCCTTCTCAGACGCAAACTTCCTGTTGCAAGACATTCTCGACTCCTGCCAACTCTCCCTGGTCGGTGCAGTCTGCTCTAGACAGCAGCTGTCTCCTCCTGTGCTCCTGTTAGGGTTCACTGCCTTCTGACTGGACACCTCTCTGGTCATCAGTCCTACTGTCGGTATCAAGACTGTTGCTCCTTTGGCCAGTGGACACCAGTTTTGTAGTCAAATTCAGCCACAAGGGCTGAGCCCAGGGACACCCCCCCCTTTGCATGCAGTCTTACTCCCGTCTGCTCTAGGATTTATCTACAGTGCCTTATGTTTAACTTCTCCCTGACACGTTTTAAGAAAATGTTGTACAAGCAGTAATATCACCAGATAATAATTACTATTCTAGTGTGTGCGTTTGGGGGGGGGTTCATCTATAAAATGTCACTATAATTTTTTAAATGCAGCAACTTTTTATTATGCATTGGGAACACCTAATCTATAAGAGGGAATCCAGTTGATAAAAATGCATAACACTGTTTTTATGCTGCTGTAATCCTATGGTCCTTTCCCTACCGAGTGCCCTCATTTCCTTTCAGATGACATGACAAATCACATCCTGTTCACGTCACTTCCTGTACCTCTCTCCCACGGCTCTTCTCATCTGGCAAAGTTCAGCCTGGATTAGATCTAACGCCTTGCCAATATGCACACGTACCTGTTCAGCCCAAAGCCCTGGAGACCAAGCACGTGATCTGGGTCTTTACTTTTACTGATGGTTTTACTTCCCATCCAGGATCCCTAACCCCAGGGGAGCTGCTGGAAGAGTCCTGAGGTCTAACTGCCCGTCTCCAGATTGATGACTCTTGAGCGCCCAAGAGGACTACTTTACACCTTCCCCTCTCTCCTCAAGTTTCCAACACCTCTCCTTGCTGCCTCCCTGCCAGCCAGTGGCCTTATTCCAGCTTCATCCACAGCAACCTGCTCACCCCGACTCTGCCACTGCTCCAGCACAGTAACGAGCCTTCCAGATGTGCGCTCCCCACTGAAGGACCTTCCTGCAGTGCTCCCTCTCTCTCTCACCTCCTCAGGATGGCTCGGCTCCAGGGTGGCTCTCAGTGACACTCACACACCAACTGGTATTTCTACAGCGAGCCTCTCCTGGAAGTCAAAATCCCTTTGCCCAGTTACCAAATTTCCTGACACCTGCCAGCATCCAATGAGGACGATTGCCCTTCTCCCTCCTAGAAATTCTTTTTTCTTTTTATCTTTTCTTTCGTTTTTCTTTGTAGCTTTTCTTTTTTGTTCTTTCTCTTTCTTTCTTTCTTTTTCTTTCTTTTTTTCTTTTTTTCTTTCTTTCTTTCTTTCTTTCTTCTTTCTCTCTCTCTCTTTCTTTCTTTCTTGCTTTCTTTCTTTCTTTCTTTCTTTCCTTTTCTTTCTCACCCTCCCTCCTTCTCTCCTTCTCTTCCCTTCCTTCCTCTGTGTGTGTGTGTGTGTGTGTGTGTGTGTGTGTGTGTGTGTGTGTGTATCATAGAGCACTGTGTGTCCCTAGGAAGGCTCAAGGGTGACTTCAGGAATCATCCTAGATTGTTTCTACCTCCCTTTTGCTTTGCTCTGGGATTTCCCAGGCTCCATCTTCCAGAGCCTGAAGTATAGGCCGCTGCCATTTCTGCCTGGTATTTTTACACAAGATCTGGAATCCCAACTCGGGGCCTTCTGCTTTTGAGGCAGAGTCTTAACCTCTGAGCCAACTCTCCAACCCCAGAAACACTCTCTTTAATCCCAGTTCCTCCCTTAGCAGTCTCCTAATTCTCTGATCACCTCTTCTTATTTTCACTTTTGGTTCCTCGTCATCTCCCCTGACAATTCAGAGTTCCAGCCTCTGGCCTCTCTTTTCTTTACCCCCTCTGCGACCTCATCTAATCTTCAGACTTAAAACACCATCCAAATGTTGATGATTCACAACGTGTGCGTCTTTTGAACACAATTATCCACTGGCCTACTAGGGTCTGATGCTGATGTCCTCCCCAAATTCATACGTTAACAACCTGATCATCAATATACAGGTAGAATTGGGAGGTGACAGAGCACAAGGCCAGAGCCCATGGAAACAGGTCCAGCTCCCTTATGAAAGTCCATTTCAGCCCTGATATCGACGTGATCTTTGACTTCTCAGCCTCCAGCATTGTCGCAAAATAAATCTCTTTCTTTAAAAACCATCCAGTGTATGGCACTATGTTACAGTGTCCCAGACAAACTAAGACCTTGCCCACGTAATAGTTCCATTTAGCAGGTGGGTATCTCTTACCATTTCCAGAATCTTCCTTCCTGACCAGGCCTTCCAGAGCTATGTGTAGCTTATGACAGCAAACCCTCCATCCCACTAGTGACTTAAGCCCCGACCTTTGGGATACCCTTGACTTCTTCTTTCTTTTATCACCCATCCCCTGGACAAGAAAATTCCAGAACAGCTCTGCCCAGGACTTGACACCTCCTCTGCCACTATCTCAGCTCTCACAGATCCCCTCTTCCCCTGAATGGCAAGCGTCCTTCCCAGCTTCCACTCCTGCTCCCCTCCTTACTAAGTCATCTCACCACATGAACTACAATAATCCTTTTAAACAGCAGACCACACCATACAATTCCTGTGTTCTAGACCTCCCTGTGCTCTTGCTTAAAGTGAAAACCAAGTCGTCAACCCACGCATGCAAACTATAGCAGGTTGCCAAGCCATTGGTCACACCCCGTGGGTCCCTTCACCCACTGCCTTCTGGCCAACTGGCCTTCTCCCTGCTTCTTGAACACATCGCTCTGAACATCGCTGCCAGTGTATCCACTGAGCTTTTCCCAGGGGTGTGTCCGGTGGACACCCACAAGCCTCCCTCTTTGGCTTAATGGTCACCTTCCTAGAAAGGCCTTCCCTGTGCCCTTATAAAATTATATTGCTCCCCAGTACTTCCTAACCTCTGGGGGTTTTAAAATATTTATTTAATCAGTCATTCGTTCATTTTTATTTTATTGTTTCTTTGAGATCAGGTCTTGCTACACAGCCGTAAATGACTGGTACTGAGTATGCAGTCAAGACTAGCCTCAAACTTACAGCAGCGCTTCTGCTACGGCCTTTTGAGGGCTGGGATTACAGATGTGCACCCCAAGCTCACATTCACTTGCTCTTCTTCCTCACTCGCCCTGAGAGCACAAGCTCCACAAGGGACTGCAGGGAACATTCAAGCTTGAGATCTCCATTTCTTGAAGATGGATGCCAAGTGCATTCCTTGCGGTCTCCGTTGTAGTGTGCCTCCTATGCCAGCCTAGTTATGTCCTCCTATGCCAGCATAGTTGTAGGCTGTTGACTTTCTTGCAAGGGGCAGGGAGGGATCTTGTCCTGTCTCCAAATGGGGTCTAGGGCAGAGGTGTTTTTACATATTTCTCCCTGATCTTTGGAAGCCATCTAGACATTTTTACTTTGTCTAAAGGACGGGCACAGAGCTTTATCATTACAATTGTAGCACCATGTTCCTGACCTATCAGCAGCCTGTTCTTTCCCCACAACGAATGGGGCCATTGGACACAATCCTTTGTCTAAGGATTGGCAGGGCTGTCTTCTTGCATGTGTAGTCTGTCTGCCACTACTGATGTCATCCCTCTACGTAGTGTACAGATGCCAGCCCCTGTTTCTTGGTATATAAGAGGTTAGATTCCAAAATAAATTAGACTTGGTTTTTGGCTTTTCCAAGATCCACTCTTGACCTAGCCTGATTCAATTCTTGTTGATCCCACTCTGGTAACCCTATCAGGATTTCGAGGTAAGTGTTCGAGGAGACTGTGTGCTATGCTCCCTGATATCTATAACAGTGTATCTATGGCACAGATATTAAAAACATATTAGGGGGTCAATAAGATGGCTCAGTGGGCCTAAGAGTGCTTGCTGTGAAAGCAAGAGGACATGGGTTCAGATCCCAGGCACCTGTGTAAAAGCCAGGCATGGCTACATGTACCTGAAATTCCAGAATTAGGTAAGAGGCAGGTGAGTACCAGAAACTCACTAGACAGTCAGTCTAGCCAAAACAGCAAGCTTCAGGTTCTACAAGAGACCCTAGCACAGAAAAAGTAGGGTGGACAGAGATAGGGGAAGACACATGATGCCTGCCTCTGGCCTCTACATACATGCATATGGGCAAGTAAACCTACACACATCTCTATCTATCTATCTATCTATCTATCTATCTATCTATCTATCTATCTTCTATCTATCTATCTATCTATCTATCTATCTATCTATCTATCTATCTATCTATCTACCTACCTACCTACCTATACAACACACATACCCAGATTGAATTACACAAACTCAGACTTACATTTTTAACAACCATATGTGCATACGTGGTGTTAAGTTCATTTTAATAGGATTTCTTTTGCCAATAAACCAAAAGGACCAGGTTTAAAATGATTCTCCTTATGTTATAGTTGGGTCATGTCGACTTGTCCTTCATATTAAGAACATTTTGCCAGCACAAAAGGGGATGTCTATACCATCAGGAAAGGTAAGAGCATCATGCTGATAGGCAGTATGGAAAAATATGTGTCACTCTGGACAGGGTTGATGTCAGGCTAGGACCCAAGAAACAGCTAGGTCCCAAATCCAAGGGAAAGTCTCCCCACCCCTTGGAGCCAGGAGCCCAGGAGATGAATTACCCTACACAGGTACATTTCGGGTAATTAAGTTGGATCTGAAGTAACTCTGGAGAAAGGCTGTCATACAACAGACATCATAGGTCCCGGGAAGCGCTTTACCAAATATGCCCTAGTTTAGTATCATATATGCTGCAGGTCAGCTGGTCCACCCCACCAACTGTGCCAAACCTTTCCCACTAATGTATCAAGTATTTATTATGAAGTGCTTAATTACAAATCGGCCACTTTAAATGTTGAAGACACCTGTGCACACCCCCCCTCAGAACTTGCTTTGGTAGCTCCCTCCCTGAAACTAATATCCACTGACTGTTTCACTCCAGCTTCATGGATGCTTGTACATCTGTGCTTTTCAAAGCCAAATTTGAAGGCAGTAAAGCACAGGCTTTACTTTACTACTGCCTCTTATCCAGTAAACAATTGTACTGGAATTCTGAAGAAAGAAAAAAAAAAAAAAAAAAGAAAGATCGACAGCTCTTGGATGCAACAGTTTTAGCTCAGGACACTTTACCCTAAGGAACCTTAGTTCCTCTACTTAGAGAAACCAGGGAGTTATCCATTCACCTGCCTTTTTTTTTTTTTGAGGGAGTATTTGGGAGGCGGGTCAGGCACTCTACCACTAAACTACGTGTCCAACGCTTTTCATATTTCTACTGTGTTTTTTTGGACAGGGTTTCTTTTAATTGTTCATATTGACCTTGAACTTGCTCTGTTACCAGACAAGTCTTGATTTTTCTCCTGAGGCCAAGAGACCAGCTCCAGCTGCTAGAATCTTTGAGAGCCAGGGTGGCTGTCATAGTTGGCACAGGTGTCAACTTGACAGTTGAGGGTTTGAGCTCTGGGCACATTTGTAGGGAATTAGTGATTGAGTAAATATCCAGGAGATTGTCTAGCGGATGGGGAAGGCCCAGCCCATGGTGGGTGGGATTAGGCCTTGGAATAAAACACAGAGAGCTGGTTGAGAGAATCGGCATCCTTGTGTACACTTGGCCAGACATGCTGGTCTGGCAAATGAGGATCGTCCCTCTCTCAGCCATTATGTAGATATGATGTGGCCAGTTCCCTCAGCCTGGTGTTGGTGCATGCTCTCCTGTCAAACTGGACTATGAACTGTAACCAATAATCCTAAGAAAATAAACTCCTTGTTCCCTTAAGCTGTTTGATGGTGATTTATCAGCAGCCATGCAGGTGAACTGCAACAGTGATCACCTGATTCAGTCTCCTGTGGCCCATCCTCCTGCCTCCTCTAGGAAGGCCCAGGCCTGCCCTGTAGCAGCCATCTTGAAGAGAGGCATGGCTGCAGTCGCTTGCGCCCTGGCACCTCCTGACATCTCCGGGAGAGCTGCTCTGCCAGGGGCCTCCTCCACTCTTGCCTCTGTTTCTTCTCCATGAAACTAAAAATCCCCTTGTATTACTACAGCTCAGGTTTCCTGACAGTCACAGCCAAATGTGCTCCTACCAAACAATTACACAGCCAATTAAGATCACATTCATGGAAAGCTTACAAACGAGGGAGAAAATGCTTAAAATGAAAATGTTAAGTGAAAACTCATGATGCAAAATTTAAGTAGAGTATAATTCTGACTTTACCACATCGATGTAAAGAAAATCCCACACCATTTGTCTGGCCCTGAGACTTTCCCCCCCCCTTTTGAAAATATTCATCAAATGTTAGGTGTGTTTGATGTTAGTTATTCTTTCCACTTTTTGTACATTTTGCATTTTGTTTAGAGTGAAAGAAAGAGATTAGAAAAAAATTTAAAAGCCTTTATCCTAGAAAATTTAAAATAACACTTCAATCAACTATGATTTGGGTAAAAGCCACAGAAGTGAACTTTGCTTCTCTCTTTGCTCTGCCAACATTAGCATTTTGATTTGTTAGATAAAATTGTATGTGATGGAAACTGGCTTTAGTCAACCTTCCATCTTTGACAAAAATGTCTGGGATAAACACACAGAAAAAGAAGAAATATAAAGTATATAATATAATAAAGTAATAATAAAATGTAATGTATCTATAATTATAATTTACTTATACAAATATATATAAATTTATATAAATATATATTAAAAGTGAGATGAACACTTAGAAGAAAGTTTGTAAAGATATATAAAATATAATTATATATAAATTATACAGTTTATATAAATATATTATGTATATATAAAAGTATTATATATATACACACATATGTGTACACACACACAAAGTTTCTGAGATAAACACTCAGAAGAAAGAAAGAGGGCTGGACTTGCAAGCAGAAGTTCCTGAGTTCAAGTCCCAGATCCTACTTGAAAACCCCAGAGGGTAATAATGGCAGCCTGCACTTCTGGCCCTGAAAAGTGGAGCCTGGGAAACTCCAAAGCAAAGCAAAGAGGAGGTAGTGTAATCCAGGATAATTCTTGAAGTCACCCTTGGGTCACCACAGGCACACACAGTGCCCTCTATTACTTACACACACACATGCACACAAATAAAAAAGAAAAAGAAAAGAAAGTATATATAAGGAAGAAACGCTGATTTTAGCTTCCAGTTTTCAGCCTATGGTCAGTTAGCTGCATCGTACTGGGGTGTGAGCTGAGACAGAATTCGTGGGAGCAGGTGTGGCAGAGAAAGCACTTTCTTCGTATGGTGGCCAAGAAGGAAAGAAAGAGGCAGTGGGGATGTGGGTCCCAACAATCCCTTTAAGGACACACCCCCATAACTTGACTCCCCTCCACTCGGCCCCACCTCCTAAAGGCTCCATTGCCTCCCACTGGCTCCATAACCTGGAGACCAGACCCTTAACACCTGGGCTTTTAGAGGTCATCTATCCAACCCAAGCAGAAGCTAGCAGGAAACGAGCAAAGGACCCTCAGCCACCTAAGGACGCCTGCTTGAGTTCATACTGCTACACACATGATCAGACTGCTGGCAAACAGGGCCACAACCCCATTCCGTGACATCAACTCTGCAATGATGGATTTCTCTTGGAGGGAGAAAAGGAGGAAGAAGCTATTAATATGTAGACTCCTTGAAACCCAGACTGATGGGATGACTCGCAGCTAATTAAATGCAGCCCAACTGTGTGCAAACTGAATTTTAAAATGTAATAAAAAAAACACCCATGATACTATTCCTGGCGCGCTGTGACGTCATGCTGGCTCTATTTCCTCAACGAGATGCTCTGTTCCTTGAAAGAACTTGCCAGAGGTTTTAGTGTGCTTTCCTCGATGACGAGGTGACGCAGACATAGCAACACGGAGGCAGGTGAAGATTTCCCTTCACAGAGCCGAGCAGGGAAATGACCACATCCAGAAACCCCCTGGGAAAGCGATTCTCGTGGTTTCAGCCACGGCTCCCCACAAGTCAGCCATTCCGCTCAGCTATCAGAGCTGGGCTGGGAGTTCTTTCTCTGGGGCTGCCGGGGAGGGGACGGAGAAAGGAGGCTTCCAGGGTACGTGCGTGTTGGGGTGGGGGGGTCTGCTATCTGTCAGTCTCTCTCCTTTTCTCTGGCTTCTATGAGCTCAGCCTGGGACACAGTCATGGAATATATTTTACATCAATTAACCCCACTGACTTCTGTCACTGCCAAGGAGCTCAGACTCATCACATGCAGGAAACCAGGAACTGCAAGACGACACCTCCCTCCTCTTTTACTGAGGGCTGTTGGGGAGAAGAAGGGAGGAAGAGGAGTTTATGAGTGGGTTGCCTGCTTTCCTCACGTCGACGCCATTCTGCTTTCCTGTCTTTTGCATCCCTCTGGTGCATCTCACAGAGACGCCATAGCAACCCTGCATCCACAGCAGTTACAAAGCTGATTCGAGGACAGGATGCAACTCAGCCACGACAAAGT
Organism: Typhlomys cinereus; assembly: GCA_023101885.1. Classification (NCBI taxonomy): domain Eukaryota; kingdom Metazoa; phylum Chordata; class Mammalia; order Rodentia; family Platacanthomyidae; genus Typhlomys; species Typhlomys cinereus. The sequence continues at coordinate 3,202,301 of JALPQD010000263.1, read as the reverse complement.
CTCTGGTCACAGCTTGACAAGTGACCGGCATTTCAAGAGGGAAGCTGGGAACAGTCTCCAAAGTAGTATTCTTCTTTTATTTTTCACATTTTTCCAAAAATATATTTATTTTTTAAAAACAAAAATCAGACACGTTTTTGGCAGTCGAATTTTCCAGAGACCAATCGGAATTTGCATTACAGCTTAGTGTGAAAGTTGAACACTAATAATTTCATGCAGAAGCTATTTCTCCACGTAGGAGGTAACATTCTGCCTGGCTGCAAGCACACTTAATTCTCTCAATCAGGTTTGCATTTCTGCCATCATTGAATTCCATTCCAGGGCTCTGGCATGCGAGAAGATCCACCTCTAAAATTCAAAACTTCCAAACTGAGAAGAGCGGTGGTTGGGCTTGGCCTGGGGTTTAAAACCAATTCGATCGTTAATCATTTGCTCCCGGTTCTTGGGATCATTGCTGAGCCCAATGGCTCCTTCTCCATCACTGCTTCCTACAACGTCCGCATCTTCCTTCTGTTTCTTTCGGCTCTCCAGGTCCTTTCGAATGCTCTCGAACTCTTTAATATCATCAAGTTTTAGCTCCAGGCACCTTGGTTTTCACCACAGCATACTGAGATCTACACTAAGAGCCAGGCTCAGTGAAACTATTAGCAATTCACAAGATTATCCATGAGATCTAGCCAGGTGCTTAAATGGATAGGTCATACATTACACGGATGCTTTAAGAGCGCAGGCAGAGTTTAAAGACACTGTTATAATCTCTTTTTAGGTCTCAGCCCCTTCCAAGGTAGTATTCTTAACTGGCTGGGTAATGCTTTTGAGGGCTTGCATAGCACACACCCAGACATAGGCTGGATCTCAGGAAGCCCGGGCTGTTATTCATTAGGGTGTCTAGTCTAAATATGAGTATTTTTATTCAGATAGTCCAAAAGAACCAATCAGATCCAAGTATCACAAAACACAGCTACCCAAGGGTTGGGGAGGTGTTCAGTTGGTAAAGGAGTTGCTGTACAAGCGTAAAGACCAGAGTTTGATCCTCTACCGTAGCACCCACATACAAAAGGCACCATGGTGGGGAGCAACCGTAAGCCCCGGCAGCAGGGAAGCAGAGAAAGGAGAAGCCTGATGCTTGCTAGCCAGTCAGCCAGCAGTGATAAATTGGTGAGCTTCACACACACACACACACACACACACACACACACACACACAGACAGACACACGGACAGACATACAAACACATTGAGATCATAGGATGTTAGCAAAAGAGTTATGGGAAAGGACTAAAGCAATAACCCACAGTGACAATTACTATGGATTTCCCTAGTTCTGTGAGGTGTTTTTGTATTACTCCCCAGAGCAGCTCACTGAAATGGCAAAGCAGCTCAGAGTTCATGCACACATTTCAGTGAGAGAGCATTCCATGTTTGTTTGTTTGTTTGTTTGTTTTTAAGAACCACCTTTGAGAAATACACAAGCAAGCAAGAAGACATAGACTATTCTGGTTTCTGGTCTTTTCTTATTATGGAATTTAAAATCATCTTTAATGGTAATTCTTTCCTCATGAGGCTTAAAGACCTAGCTAGCCTTCGTGTCATTAAGATCTGGATTCCCAGGCTTCCTATATAGCACACCCTGGTCTCCTTTGAGATGATCTTTGGCCTCTGGAATCCTGTCATAAGGAACCTATGAGACAGGAAGACTGAGAAGCTACCTAAATTCATGGGTCTTCCTTTCGTGGGATGAAGTCATTCTAGGAAACGACACCTTGGCAGCCAGGCATGTTTGCAGGTAGGTGTGGACAGAGGACTGGCTATCCCAACCCTCAGAGGAAGTGACGGGGCGAGACAGTGAAGGAGCAACTGTATCTTCTCCATCTTCCAATTTCCCTTTGACAGACCAACGACAATGAGTGGCAGAATCACAGATAGTAGGAGCCTGAGGTCCCACAGGGAGGAAAGCTAACAGTGGACAAGAAAAGCCTGCAGTGGGGGCTGGAGAGGTGGCTCAGGGGTTAAGCCTCTGCCTTGCAAGCGGAAGGTCCTGAGTTCGGATCCTAGACCCCACGTATAGACACCGGGTGGAAGGGGGGGGGCTGCCTGTGTTTCTGGTCCTGGTAGGACAGAGCCTGTGAATCCCAGGGCAGAGTAAACAAGGAGGAGGTGGAGGCATCCATGGTGGTTCCCGAATTTGCCCGTGGTTCTACACACATACACACACACACGTGCACACATGCACAATTGAATAAATAATAATAATAAATTAAAAAAAAAGAAAAGCCTGCAGTGGACTTTTAAGTGATAGGAAACATGTTGAAACAGGAAAATACTGAAATTGGGAAGCTTATTTATACACTATAAATTGAATTACAAGTTCTCCAAGAAACTTGAATTCAGCAAAGATCTGTTATCCAGAATGACAGTGTCACATGTTTACAAAGCCTTCCCTGCTACACCCCAAACACTTAATACCATACTAATTATGCAGCATCATTTTAACAAAAGCAATCACACATAAATGGTCAGAAGAGGCTAAAATTAAGACTATGGTTACTACGAAGTTTGGGAAAAATATACTCAGAACCTTTCTGCTTCCCTAATGAGAACAGAAGGTATATATTTCCACAAGTGGACCTTCCAAAGTTTTGACAACTATCATTCCTGTGGTATTCTCTGGCAGTGGCGTAAAGCGGCTGGTCAGCCATCAGGAACTGTGGTTGATTTGGGAGGTATGCACGGTGGGGTCATCATCTCTACCAGAATCTCCTCTTATCAGTCCAGGGAAGGCTTCTTGCCGCGGAAAGTTGCTGGATTGCTCAACTTCTTGCCACAGAGCAGGGTGCTCATGTTGAGGCCTTTCTTCTACACTAAGCATCTCTCTAGTCATTCAACTAAGTCTACCATATGTACCATATGTATATCATCAGTAGATTAAATCTTCCCTTTGCATTCCCCAAGCCATACACACACACACACCCCTACACACACACACACCCCTACACACACACACACCCCTACACACATGCGTCAACAAGTAGGTAGCTGGCTTACCTCTTGCCTGGCTTCTGACTTCAGTCTGAAGAGCAGATACCAGTGACCTTTGATATACTCTTACAACCTCATTCTGCAAGCCTGGGGCTCTGGCCAAAGGCCCAGGGTCATGACTGAGGTCCTACTTTCTGATAACAAGCCTCTAGAGGCTGCTGGACTAAGACTGCTTTTCTATTAAAAAATATAAGTAAACCAAAAAGGTTTTATTTCTATTGGCTAAGTCCTGTATGAGTTGACCCAGAAGTGCTAACTTCTACCCTTGTCACCTGTCCAACTCCATTTCAGCTCAGTTTCCTAAACTCTAAAGAAACCACAGGGGCTGGAGAGATGGCTCAGGGATTAAGATTACACCTTGAAAGTAGAAGGTCCTGAGTTCAGATCCCAGGTCTCACAGAAAAGCGCCAGGCGGAAATTGCCACCACTGGCACTTCTGGTCCTGGTAAGCAGAGCCTGAGAAATCCTAGAGCAAAGCAAGAAGGAGATAGAAGCAATCCAGGATGATTCCTGAAGTCACCCTTGGGCCTCCATAGGGACACACAGTGTCCTCTGACACACACACACACACACACACACACACACACACACACACACTCAGAAGCTTCTATGATCCTAAACAACACATTTCTAGAACTATATTTTGAGGTTCTGGGTTTAGATGCAGTCTCTGAACCTGGACCAATTACTAGCTCATCCTGCTGTCTGGCTGGGTCCTAGGTTCTCTCTTCAACACCATCCTGGGGTCAATCATCCCCCTTCTCTTATCTGAGTCTCCTCTTAGACAGCTCCTCTGCCTGTTGGGCCCATTTGGTGCTATATGACCAAGGACCTGGCTGATGAGCTGCCATTTCTCACAGCAGCAGAAGCTACACACGTTCCCCTAGTGTCTGCCCCTCAGCAGCTTGGTTCTCAGCCTTCCTGCCACCTCCCAATGTCACCTCACCACCTGCTGTAATTAACTAGACTGGGCTACTTGAACACTTGTGCCATTGCACAGGGCCAGAGGTCTTATAGCGCATTCTCCCACCTCTCACTCATCACCAGGGGCCGACACCTAAGCCCCTTGTTCATATCAACGCTTGGGTCCTAACATGACATTCTTCCCACCAAAGCACAGAGGATCCCCTAGGGAAACAAGAACAACAAAAACTACAACAAAAAGATTGCTCACTGACTATAGAAATTATATATAAACAAAACAGAAAACCCGAAATGAGTGTTCCGTTTCCTACAAATGTTTAAAAAACAAAAGATATAAATAGATCTGCAGGAACAAGCAAGAGGAGAAAGAAACCCTGCAGTTGGGCTGGAGAGGTGGCGCAGGGGTTAAGCCTCTGCCTTGCAGGCGGAAGGTCCTGAGTTCGGATCCCAGATCCCACGTATAGACGCCGGGCGGAAGCGGGGGCGGCCTGCGCTTCTGGTCCTGGTAGGGCGGAGCCTGTGAATCCCGGGGTAGAAGGAGGTGGAGGCGTCCATGGTGGTTCGCGAATTCGTCCATGGTTCTACACATACACAGACACACACACACACACAGACACACGCGCGCACATACACACGCACATGCGCACAGTTGAATAAATAATAATAATAATAAAAAAAAAAGGAAAGAAACCCTGCAGAGTCAAAGGCTCTTCTCTGAGTCGACACAGAGAAAGCTAAAGCTGGCCGGTGAATTTCATGTCCAGAACTACCAAACCTCAGATGGGCGCAGTGGCCGCCCACGGCCGTATCAAGAAGGACCAAGAAGCCCAGACTAAGTTGAGTAGGAAATACTCCCACCGTCCATTAGTGCTGTGTGAGCCTGCAGAGCGGCAAACACTGAGCCATTGGCTGGCTTCCAAATTCGAATCTGAACTCACGTTACTGGCTTTGGGCCTGTGTCTAACTGCCCACGGTTGTCATTCGACACCCATTACAACAGGCCAGCCAGTACCTCTAACAGAATGTCAACCGTCCCATTAACTGAGGTGATTTAGTGTCGGTGCATTTTAAGTGTCCAGCAACGAGAATCCTCTCTAGACCCTAAGGCTAGTTTGCAAATGCGACAGCCCTAAGACAGGCCCCCTTCGGTTTAAAGGTTCATTGCTGTTGACTCCATATCCTGCTTTTCAATCCACAAACCTGGCGCTGGTGTGTAGGAGGTGCTTGATACATTAGCTGGTGATAAGTACAGTATTTCTGCCCAGCCTTCTCTTCCCCAACTGGCAGGCAATGGGGAATGTGAGTGGCCCCAGACAGATTTCTTAAGCTTTCCCTAAAAATAAGCACACAGGCTGAGTCACCCCTTTATTCCCAGGCTCTTCTGAAAGTTGAACAGGATGTCACTTTGTCCAGAAATAGCCTTCGCATTCCAACTCCGAATCGGTTCTCCGAAGGCTTCCCAGGCCTTCGGGCTCAAGTGGGTGAAGCTGTTCCTCTGGGTTTTCAGCACGTTGAAGATGACTGAGAAGGCCATCAAGGCCTAGGGCGGCCCACAGAAGAGGCGTGGAAGCCACCCAAGGAGTCTTTCAGGGGTGTTCCGACAGCGACGGACGCAGGGCGCAGAGAGCTCCCTGGTCATCCTGCCTCCACTGTGCCACCCACCAGTCTCAGTTCCCGCCTAGTCCACTGGTCTCCTGCGACCGCGGCACCCTGGCCCTGCAGGCTTGACTGGCCAGCAAGCTCTAGCCATGATGACGCCAGATGTTTCCCTGACTCGACTCTGTCCATCAGGTACCTGTGACTTTGTCTGCACTTTTCTTTGGCTTTCGCCCTGACTTGGAACAAAGAACACTCTCACCGTGCCAATAAGCCCAGACGGCTTTCTGGCCTCTTGGGGAGGGAAAGAGAGGCAGAGATTGGATCTCAGAGTTACAGCCGGGGGCACCTGTGCCATCTCTGTGGCTGGAGTGACAATGGGGACCCAGAGAAGCAAGGCAGGCGGCAGGGATGGTGGGGGACTCGACGGTGGATAGAGAGCAGGCACGCGCAAGAAGGACGTGGACTGCTGGTGGTCCGAAACAAACCCCTTGGCTGAGCTGTAGCTTCCGGGGTGGAAAAGAATGCCCTGCCTGCCACATCACCAAGAACAGGGGGAGGAGCTGGGAAACCTTGGACAGCTGCAATCCAGGGAATGTTGTGCTCATTATCCTCATTAGCGATGGTGGCTGGGGAACAGAACACAGGCGGTGGGGGGGGGAGTGAGTCCTCTGTCCTGAACTTCCATGAGCCGCCCCTCTCGTGCTTTGAACTGCCTTGGGAGTGATGTTTAAAATGGTGTGAAATGCTGTCCTGATCCACACCTTCCAGACACTGGGATGGGGGGGAGGCGGGTGTTTAAGAGATACTGAAGACAGGAGTGTAAAAAGAGAGCAGCCACTTCCCAGTTCATAGCTATTTCCTGTAGCCAGAGGCAGAGCAGGGCACAAATGGCTTTCACTGAGAGAGGAATCCTAGTGTTCCCCCCCCCCCAAAGTCCTAACTCCCGGGTCTTCAGGAAATGCTTCACTGGAAAGCAGTTTTAACAGAAGTAACAAAGCCATCATATCACCAGATGTTATAGTTTGCCTGCATGGTTGCCGATAAATCACCATCAAACAGTTTAAGAGAACAAGGGTTTATTCTCTCTTGTGATTTTTCCGGTTACAGTTCTCAGTCCAGCTTGACAAGAGAGCCCACACCAACACCAGGCCGAGGAAATTGGCCACAAGAGATGAACCTACTTTGCCAGACCAGCATGTCTGGCCAAGTGTATACAAGGATGCTGATTCTCTCAACCAGCTCTCTGTCTTTTATTCCAGGGCCTAATCCCACCTACCATAGGCTGGCCCTTCCCCATCAGCTAGACAATCTCCTGCAGGTTTGCTCTGGGCTTAACTCAACCACTAATTCTTCACAAATGTGCCCAGAGCTCAAACCCTCAACTGTTCAGTTGACACTTGTGTTTAACTATGATATCAGGGTAGGCTCTGATGTCCCCTGGTGTCCTGAGACAGAGGGGTGATCTGGACACAGGGAAGAAGTCTGAGGCCAAGAGATACACAGTAGATGCCTCTCTGTGTCTTCTGTGGAAAGGACAGACAAAGGGGCCCTGGAAGACCCTTCTCCCCATGGCCCTCAGAAGCAACTCAGCCTCTTCCATCCTCATCCCACACATCCTGACTTCACACTTCCAAACCCAGAACTCAGAGACAATAAATTGCAGGTGAGGGAAAGACACAGGAAGCGAAGTTTTGGCTTCTTGTTTTGGTTCTCTGCCCCATTCCCAGACCACAGTGTCTGCCCTGGACCATATGGCCTACAGCCATTTAGAAGACATGTCCCTCCTCCAAGACATCAGCGGACCTAATACTTACCAGGTGGCTTCAAGGACCTCTTGGGAATGGGTCCCCCCAATCCCCTGCAGTGGTCGGGGTGAGACTCTAGGTCAGCAGGCTCTCTACACACAAAGCCCTCACCACCTGCCTATGAGGGACAGCTCTAATTGACAGTTGGTGACCTTTCTCCAACACCAAAGGGCAGCTTCAAAGACCTTCCCCAGACCCCCTGTGAGGAGGTGCTGAAAAAGTATTTGCCATCCCCAGACTTCAGGCTTCTCCCTCTTTGAGAAATCTGTATTTCGACAGGGAATTCCAGAAATCAAAAAAGAGCTGTGAAATGGCTCAGGGAGTAAAAGCACCCATATATTCCCCACCCAAGCTTGATGAGCTGAGTTTGATCCTCAGAACCTACATGATGGAAGGACAGAACTAACTCCTGCAAGTTTTCCTCTGATTTCCACATATGCACTGTGGAATAAGTGTATATACACACACACACACACACACACACACACACACACACACACTAAAATGAGGGAAAAAATCATACAAACCCTCCAAGGTTTGAAAGAGTCAGTTCTTCATGATGACAGTTAAGATCTAAAGGAGTGAAATCTTGACAGCAGTAACATGAGAAATACATTTGGTCAGGTGATTCTTCAGTTCCTTAATTACATATCAGTGGTTTTCAAAGAGGGGTTTATTTATTCGTTGTTTGTTTTCAGACAGTCTGTAGTACACAAATGTAGTGAATTTATGATATTTCCACACCATAATACCCACCCCACCCCTTCCTCTTCCCATTACAACCGTTCTTCTCTATCAGTCTCCCTCCTATGCATGTCTGGCGCACTGGGTCTCATCTGAGTTGCCTCTGATGGCATGTTTGTGAGTACTCGCTAGAACATGAATCATATATCAGTGGGTGCACATTGAGGAAAACATCTTCCCTCCCCTCTTCCAGCAACATTAACCTTCATCAGTCTCTCAGGAGGGTGTGGGACCCTTTGAGATCTTCCTCCTTCCATGGTGAAATGTTAAAAGGATAATTCCCAGTGCATCGCCTTGAACTTCTGATCCTTCTAGTCCACCTCCCAAGTGCTGGAATCACAGGCCTACACCACCACCTACAGCTTGTGCGTTGCTGGAGATCAAGCCCAGGGCTTCGTGCCTGGTGAGCACGCATGCCACCAACTGAGCACCTCAGCCAGCGAAGGAAGTTATTTTGTCATTCAAAGGACACCTGGCAATGCCCAGGGACCTTGGTGATTGTCACAGGGGGGAGCAGGGGAGACTTCCTGGCATCTGGTACAAGGAGACCGGAGATGGTTCTAGGCACAGTACCGTGCACATAACAGCAAGAAAGACCCGATCTAAAATGCTAACAGTGTCACTGTCAAGAAATCCTGCATGCTGAGGCCTTCCCCTTTCAAGCAACCAATAAGCTGGGACAGAGAACGTCAGGGTCAAGTGCATGCAGGACAGAAAAGGAGCAATTGTCTGCCTACGGATAGAGCAGCCATGAGCATCCATATGTCTAAACTGTTCACGTGACCAGCCCAAGTCCTGTTGACATGTTTTTGAACATGATTTCACAATATGGTTTTGCCATATTCCCCAAATCTTGGGCAATTCAAAAAATATTATTCAAGGCCTGACGGTCCCTGGGGAAAATTTTGAGGTAAAAGGATCTAAAAAATGCAGCTGAACTTTTTGAATAGAACGTGGAAAGGGGTCAAAGGAGAAGCCTGATGCTGGATGATTTAGGGTATCTTGCTGGCCTTGGCCACCAGTGACTTTTACCTGACAGTTAGTTTGTTTGCAAATCAAGGCCTGAGGACTCCACAAGGCGACAGGCCCTATGGAAGGGTTCAGCTGTTAAAAACCATCTCTCTTTGGCTCAGACATGGGGAGCACAGCTGGCATGCCCTTTGACCTCCACCTTGACATTTCTTAAGGTTCTTGGGAAGAAGAAGAGTGAGAGTTCTGGAAAATTCTATTGAACTTGGAAAACCCACCGTACTTTTTGTTTGCCCTCCATCTCTGTGAGTGGGGGGGGGATGTTTTCAAGTATACTGATTCAGTTTTAGATATGTCAAACCACTCCAAGAGATCAGAAGAAGACGAGATGCAGTCGGCTGAAGTGTGAGGATCTCGTGGGAAGATAGGATCTGTTTGGGAGGAGGAGGTCTCATGGCGCCAGACATTGTAAAAGGATGTGTGGGATCTTTTCCTGTACTGGACTGCGAGTCATGAGGCAATGCTTAACTTCTTTAGGCAAAAGAGTCTCACAGACTTGGTTGCAAAGGCAGTTGCAGAAGATGCGCCACATAAATCAATTCTCAACAGGCAGGAGGTAAACATGTCTAGCCTTGGAAGCCACGTGGTCTCTGCTACAGCGACTCCACATTGCTGGACTCTTGAAGACACACAGAAACTGGCAGGTAGATACCATAAAGCTTTATGCACAGATAATGGAATTTGAATTTCAACTCGTTTTTAGGTGTCATGAAATATTCTTTAAAAACTGGTTGAGGCTGCGGGAAAATGCTCAAAGCACGCCTTGTCTACAGGCTTTCTACAAAGAGGCTGCTGTGGACTAGAGAGATGACTCAGGGTTAAAGTCTTTGCCTTACCAGCAAAAGGACCTAAGGTCAGATCCCTAAGTCCCACAGTGAAAATGTCAGGCAGATATGGAGGGGCCTGCAATTCTGACCCTAGAAGGCAGAGCCTGGGAAACCTCAGAGCAAAGCAATAAGGAAACAGAGCAATCCAGATATTTCCCAATGTAACCTTCAGGCCTCCACAGGCACACAGACTCAAGTGACCTCTTACACACACACACACACACACACACACACACACACACACACACACACACACACGAAAAAATAAGAGAGAGAAAGAAACTACTAAGTAGATCTAGCTTATGGACTAGGGTTTAGTGACTCTCATTCAAGATTAAAAATTGATTTTTTTTTCATTCATTCTTCATTTCAAAGTTGCTGTCTAGAAGTGACGGTCCTTCAGCTCTCCTTGTGATTCTTCAGTCATAGCGGTAAAAGAGATGAATTTAAAAAAGACAAGAGAAAGAAGTCAACTATACTAGTTAATTTCTTATTTTGGCACCAAAATCCCTGACAAGAGCAACTTACGGAAGAAGGACTTATTTGGGTTTACTGTTCAGAGGATACAACCCATCATGGTGGGGAAGGATGGCGGCAGGCATGTGAGACCACAGGTCACTCTGGTTCACTCAGGAAACAGAGTGGTTCAGTTATTCTTCATGTTGCTGGTATAAATTCATCACCAATGAACTCAGGTGAGCGAAGAGTTTTATTGCAGCTGCTGTCTTGGTTACACATCATAGGCATGGCTAGAGAGCTCATAGCAACATCAGGAGCCAAAGGAAACTGACCAGGCCACACACACAGGAATTGCTGAGGGATGAACATACCGTCTCATCCTGCCAGCATGTCTGTATACTAAAATACGAAACAAGTTGTCTCCATTTTATCCACATGCCCAGGAAATGGTCCCACCAACCGTGTGGACCAGATTCTTCCACACTAATCGACCATCTTCCAGGGGCATACACACCTTAACCAAGCAGCTCTCTGCAAAGGAGTTCAAAGGCTCAGCCTTTAATTGTCAAGTCATCCTCTGTGACTCACTGCTACCTAGAGAGTGATAGATTTTCAGCTTGCTTTCTCCTTTATATTCTGTCTAGGACTCTAACACACGGAATGGCATCACCCACAGATAGAGTGGATGTCTCATTTCAATTAAACATAATCTAGAAACTTCCTTACGGGCCTGCCCTGAGGTTTGCCTTCTTGGTGATTATAGATTCTTGGAAGGTGACAATATCAATTGTTCCATCAACAATCATGACACTGTCCATCAAAGTGTTCAGACTAGGAACAGGGTGGTCATGACCCTCTATGACTCATTCAGTCCTCACAGCAAGGTACTGGTACAGTGTCATATCTGTGGCATTTGAAGGCTCACATTCCACAGTTGTTTTTCACCTCAACGTGAGCAGTCTCCTTGTTTAAATCACTGCAGTTTTGTGCTACTCAAATGTTGGGTTGGAGACAGGAGAGGAACAAGGCACCTGCCCTTCCTGATGAAACACATTTCCGACTGTTTCCTACTCTCTTGAAAGAATAAGACCAGGGGGCTGGAGAGATGGCTCAGCAGTTAAGGCTCTGTCTTGCAAGCAGAAGGTCCTGAGTTCAGATCCCAGGTCCCATGTGAAACATCAGGTAGAAACATCAGTGGCTTGAACCTCCCAGGGTGGAGCCTGGGAAATCCCAAAATAAAGCAAAGTGGAGGTAGGAGCAATTCAGGGTGATTCTGAAGTCATCCTTGTTCCTCCACGGGGACACACAGTGCCCTCTGATACACACACACACGCACATGCACGCACAATACAACACACTAAACAAATTAATTAAAAAAGACTAATGGGTCACAAAGCATGCTACTTTGGTTATTGATAGTGATTTGCTTTTTTTTTTTTTTTTTGCAGCACTTGCCGAACCCAGGACTTTGCATTCCTTTAATGATTACTCTTAACTATTGCTGTGAGAGAGCACGCAAAGTAAAAAAAACTGAAAGGAGAAAAGGAAATTTATTCATCTTATGGCTCCAGAGGGGAGAAACAGTCTTTCCTGGGCAAGGCCACATGGCTGGTGGCTGAAGCTGGAGGCAGCTAAGTCACTGCAGACATCCAGTAGGCTAGTGGGTGACTGCTGAAGGCTGAAGGATTCCCAGAGAGTCTCTCATCTTCTCAGTCTCTGGTCTATGGTTCCTTTTATCTGGGAGGTTCCAAGGAGATCTAGGGAGGTTCCAATGGGATCTAGGGCTGGTCTTTGTAGTGTAGTGTGTTGATCCAGATAATCTCTTTAGGTGGTCTCAGCTGATCTTAGTGAATGCCAGGCGTGTGACGTGGACACTCAGGATGAGCTATCACAGTAGCCTAGACGAGTGTTGTGTCACTGAGCTATTACCCTGACCCTTGATGTGTATAAGACAGCAGAGCGCGGTGTAGCTCAGGCTGGCCCTGAACGCCTGGTCCTCCTGCCTCTGCCTCCCAAGGGCTGTGTAGAATGTCTAGTTTCACAAAACACTTCCTGAAAGCACACGTGACTATGCTGCAGATGCGCACGCAGCCTTCCAACATTGTGTCCCAACATCTGTGCTGGTGGCTACACAAATGTATATTGTCACTCTCGTAATGAAGCAGGAAACTTTAGGTGAGGACGTCATGAATGCGAAAGGGCTGGTGTTACGGTTTCTCTGCATTATCGCCGATGAATTCATGACCAAATAACTTAAGAAAAAAAAAGAATTTATTTTGGCTTATGAAGTCTGGTTCCTTGTACAGCTTGGCAGAACAGCTCACACCAACACCAAGGGAACTGGTCACACCAAATTCACATGACTGCTGAGAGGGACAAACCTCACTTGACAGAAGAGCATATCTGGTTAAGTACACTGAAGGATGCCAACTTTCTTAACCAGCTCCCTCCATCTTAGTCACCATGGACTGGTCCTTCCCCATCAACCAATCTCCTTGCAGGCTTGCATGGGGGCGTAACTCGGCCACTAATTCTTTACAAATGTGCCTAGAGCTTAAACCCTCAACCATCAAGTTGACTGTATCTAACTATGACAGACAGACTTGACAAAGTATGTGTTACTAGTTAAACAGGAATTTCAGAGAAATGACAAATAATCTTTACCGCAAGCATGTCCCATGTTAATGGCTTGGTGTTCTGGATCTTTACCTTGTTAAATGTGATAACACAGGAAATGAACAGTAAACAGATAAGCCAGATTAGAGGGAGAGAAAGTAGCAAGGGAGAAGGAAAACATTAGTGATATAAGTATGAAGCGTGATGCTCAGGGCAACTCAGATCTCACGGATAATCACAAGTTCCCAGCCTCCGTCCAGGCCCCTCCCCTTCACTGTCTCTTAGCGCCTTCTACTCTGGTACAAGTTCAAGCAATCCACTTATGTTTCTATGCTTGGCAGTTTGAAAAAACCATAGCTCCTGGGAAGTTCAGGGTGGTGGGAGACAGAATTATTCTAGTCTGATCTGTGCTGGTGGCTACACAAACATACAATGTGTTACAACTCAGACATAAAAAGAACCCAAACCCATTTTGCTCTCTGTTCATTACATTCTTCTTTTTGTTTGTTTTAGAGTGCTCGCCATTTCTCTCTCTTCCACAGAACCCCTGTTCCAGCAATATGCTGGCCAAGCAGCTGACCTTAGCAGCAGTCTTCACCCTGACCCCAGCCTGTGGTTTTTCTTCTGGGGTTCAGATTGCAGGTGGTGGTGGGTGGGGGAGCCCGTGGGTCATGACAAATGAGCTTCTGGTGGGCCCACCCCACCAAGCCGTCCAACAAATATAAGCATATTTATATCTCACTTAGCTCTAAGTGGTGAGACACACCCCTCATGCCCACCCTACACGCTCTTGGCTTTAAGAAATAAACTGTACTATGAAAGGCTCATATAGAAAACTGGTGGCCCAGGTTGGGGACTGAGAGAGAGGGGGAAGGTGGGGAATGAATTGAGCTTGTTGGATTTGGTCCATGTAGTGTTGGAATCACTTCACATTTAACCACCAATAGATTCCCTTCAAAGGCTGAACTTTCAGGTTCTCTCAAAAAAGTAGATCCAAGGCTTAAATCCCACCAAGCAATCATCTGGAGTTGGGACTGCTTCTCCCTATCTGCAGAGAAGCCGGGTCCCTTCCTTGACCATAGTCCCTAGGGTTCACCATGACAACCTGGCCCTTGTGACACTCTGGGGTTCTACCCTAATATAAAACACCCCATGTGATGCCTGCCACGCAGATGTTCTCAGTGTTTGGGAGGCCTGCTTGCCTTTCTCCTAGACAGAGCTTCAGGAGCAAGTGAACATCTTTGAGTCTGAATCCCCGCCTCCTCTAGGGAAGATGGTTCATTTTGCTGGAAGAGCAACCACGGGCCAGCCCGGCTACTTCCCTGTTGTTCTCTGTGGATCCAAGCTTCGAAGGCAGCCAGGAAGCGGGGAGGGTGCGGAACAGATGGACAGCAACAATCAGCCAAAGACGAAGCTATGAATAAGCTGAGGAAGAAAGAGCGATGCTGGGAAGGGTGGGAGAGTTGGTAACTGGCCTCCTCTCCAGTAATTTCTCTTCATCCCGCTTCCCCCGGGAGCCTGCCACCCTCACTGTGAATACGTCTGGGCATCCATCGGGTTACCAGAGTCATCTTTCCAACAGCTGGGAAGGTTCTAGAGTGTATGCTATACCCAGTCTTCTCTGCACCAAATTCACTCACCCCACCCTACTGTTAGTGCGTGGGGCTTTTGATGTTGATTCAGTTCCCAGCAGTTGCCCTTCTCCTAGACAGAGCTTCATTGAATCCAGAAGCTTGGATTGCAATGTCTGAGAACTTGTGTGTCCAGCCACTGGAGAAGGAAAAGGGATCACACATATCATAAGAAAATGGAGATTCTGGAAAGGGTTCATGAGAGATCCCTGGGGTCAGCCTCTAACTTCCTGCTTCTGTTGCTCAGTTCCACAGGGACAAGGAATAAATAAATCATTCTCCACCCTATGAGAAGTAGCATGCATTATCAATCTATCAGGCCTCAGAAACCAAGCGTCCTCATTCAAGGGTGGGGGGGACTGTTGCCTGACTACCTGACACCCACTCAAGAGCCACCTTCCCTAATCCTGGCCACACTCATACATGTGACCCTCAGACTTCTCCCACTTTCCCCAACCCTGAAGTTCTGTCAGGTATTCATTGACTTCAATATTGTCCACATAAACACTCAAACTCAGAAGAGGGGGGAAACCCCCCCCAATCTCCTGTCCAAGGGGTTTTTCAAGCATATGTTTTTTTCTTAAGAATAACTTTTTTTTTGAAACCCTCCAAGTGTTAAGTTTCAGCCCCAAACTTAAAAATAAAGAGAATACTTAGATAGCTGGTTATAATTTAGCAGAGGGAGAGAGGAAATCCCGCCCACCTAGAATAGTTAGTAAACCAGTAAAAAGGGGGTCTTTTTATGTTTCAGGGGAAAGAAAGGGCTTTGAGGATATTTGGTGACTCAAAGACTGTCAAAGCCTGAAGGCCCACAAGGTAATAAAAATGGTTTGTGATGGGGGCTGGAGGAAGAGGTAGGGATAGAAAGATGAACTTGGAGGGCTGGCCAAGGCCTCTGTATCTATAAATGGGGCTCAGATAGCTTTTCTTTTTCCCTTCGCCGTTGGGCAAGGGAAGAATATTGGTTTCCTTATGCCTTTCTTGTAGCTCATGCGATGTTATAGAAGCACCAAGGCTGAGGATCCAAGACGAACCCAGAATATTTTTTTACCTTTGATTTATTTATCATGCGTGTGTGTGCACATGAAGGTCAAAGGCCAAATTTCAGGAGTTGGGTCTCTCCTTCCACCACGGTCTCTCCTTCCAGGGATCAGATTCAGGTCAGTGAGTTTGCACAGCAAGTACCTTTCCCTACTAGGTCATCTTGCTGGCCCGCTGGCCCTCAGGACTCTTAATGTATGTCTGAGCTTTATACGCATATGCCATTTTCTAGTGTGTGCAACATGCGCTCATTGTGTGGGAGGGCAGGTGCACATGCCAGCCGAAAGACCTTATATGTCATTCATCAGACACTGTCCACATTTTAAACTTTGGAGACAGGGTCTTCCACTGGCCTGGAGCTTTCCAAGTACACTAAGCTGGCCGGTAGTGAACCCCAGGTTTCTGTGCCTCCCCAGGGCCAGAATAACAAACCTATGCCCACTATGCCTGGCTTTCTACCGGGCTCTGGGGATTAAACTCAGGTCTTCCTGCTTGCAACTGAAGCTATCTCCCCAGTACCTCTCAGTCTTTGTATTTGTGTTTAATAATCTCTGTATGAACATTTTAGTTCAACGTGGAACTGCTGGAAACCAGAAGTAATCGTTAACCCAGGGCACATTGTAGCTGTTCAACTGCAAGGTTGCTGATAAAAATCACCATCAAATGGCTGAAGGGAATAAGGGGTTTATTTTCTCTTATGATTCCCTGGTTACAGTTCTTAGTCCAGCTTGGCAGGAGAGCTACACCATCACCACAAGGCCAAGGGAACTGGCCACACCATCTCCACATAACAGCTGACAGAGGGCCGGTCCTTACTTGCTAGACTAGCATGTCTGTCCAAGTATACACAAGGATGCCCACTTTCTCAATCAGTTCCCTCCATTTTATTCACCTGTCCAGGAACTAGTCCCACCCACCATGGGCTGGGCCTTTCCCATCCACTGGACAATCTCCTGCAGGTTCACTCTGGGCTTAACTCAACTACTAATTCTCTACAAATGTGCCCAGAGCTCAAACCCTCAACTGTCAAGTTCACACCTATATCTAATTAGGACATACATATCATATACTTCAACACACACCTCCCCCACACCACCTTCTGCTCCACTGGCCTTTCCTACCCCAAGTAGGTCTGGACTGTGTGGGACTCCCAAGCCCAGAGTGGCCCCCGAGTGACCTTGCTTTCATCAAGTACCCTGCACTGTGTGGTCATCACCCACAGTCTGTTCTTGTTCTCTTCAGCCTCATCCAGTATAGTGCAGGGTCTGTGCTCTGCATTGTAAGACAATAAGAGGCTGAGTGAGGCTGGATCCTTGCAGAAAATGAAGAGCTGGCTCAGACAAGTAGATACTACAAATGAGGGTGAGGGATGCTTGGATGGCACCCTGGGAGAACAAATTCCTCTTGGACATGCCAACAGCAAGCTACACTTGTTTTCCCACTTATCCAATCATCCCAGGCACATTATCCCAGCCACTTGGCCAACAGCCACGCAAACCCTCCTGACCTATTCAGCCAAGCCCAGACAGATGCTCCTAAAAGGCATTTTTCCATTGACTAATAGAATTTTCAGTCTATGTAGAATTATACAAGTACTCAAGATAAAAATGACCTCTTGGGTTGGAGAGATGGTTCAGGGTTAAAGCCTTTGTCTTATAAACAAAAGGACCTGAGTTCAGATCCCAGATCCCACGCAAAAATGCCAGGCTAAATGGCAGTGGCGGCTTGAAATTCCCAGAGCCTGGGAAACTTCAGAGCAAAGGGATAAGGAGGTAGAGCAATCCAGGATAATTCCTGAAGTCACCCTTGGGCCTCCACAGGCACACACATTAAATGCACACACACAACACATACACACACACACATACACACACACACACACACACACACACACACACACACACACACACATCAAATATCTGCTGCTGCTATTGCAAGTGCTTGGGCTTTCGGGTCTTCCTACCCCTGCGTTATCTAATATGTGAGGTTGATATATTATCAAGGTCATCTTAAGTAGCCTGACTGACCTAAGAAAGGCTTACATTTGCATATCTCATTTGCAAGTCAGATTTGCCTCCCTTGAGTAAATGCTCTTTTTTTTTAATTTTTATTATTATTATTTATTCAATTGTGCATGTATGGTGTGTGTGCGTGATGTGCATGTATATGTGTGTGTGTGTGTGTGTGTAGAACCACGGACGAATTTGGGAACCACCATGGACCGCCTCCACCTCTTCCTTGTTTACTCTGCTCCGGGATTCACAGGCTCCGCCCTACCAGGACCAGAAGCTCAGGCCGCCCCCGCTTCCGCCCGGCGTCTATACATGGGGTCTAGGATCCGAACTCAGGACCTTCCACCTGCAAGGCAGAGGCTTAACCCCTGGGCCACCTCTCTAGCCCCCGAGTAAATGTTCTTAAAGATTCTTTTTTAATAACCGGGGTTTTCCGCACCAGGACATGGATTGTCTTTTGGATCCCTCTGCTAATCTCTAAATCACCTGCCTTCATGCGAGTGTTAAAAAAGCATCACCAGGAGCTCATCTAATGTATTAAGCTACTTTAACGTGTTGCTGCAACAAAATGCCTGATCCAAGCAACTTAGGGGAAGAGGGTTTATTTCCGCTCACAATTCCAGGTCACAGTCCATCATGGTGGGGAAGTCACAGCAACCAACAGGCACCTGAGGGAACTGTCCCTTCACATCCCCAGTCAACAGTGGAAGTAACAGATGAAGGCACACCTGTTTGCTCATGCTTGGCTCTCCTCATTCTTCGGGAGTTTGAATCCCTCACTCAGCAAATGGTGCTACACACAGTGGGTGGATTTTTCCACCCCAGTCAAAGCCATCATAGCTGTCTTCTATAGACTTGCTCAGAGAGCCATCTCAACCTAGAGGAACCTCTCCCTGTTCCCCACTCAAATGTGCCCAGAGGTCTGCCTCTGAGGTGTGAGGCTGGTAATTAATACACATTAAAGTAGTTAATACATTAGATGGGCTCCTGGTGATGCTTTTTTAACACTCGCATGAAGGCAGGTGATTTAGAGATTAGCAGAGATTAGTGTCAAAAATATAGCAGAAAGAGGTGTGTGTATAGTATAGTATAATAAAATGCTATTAAACCTTGCATAAATCTTCATTCTACCACATGTTAATTAACTCTCTAGCTGACAATACATATATACTAGTGACAGGATTGTATTTATGAGGGCTCTAGAATAAAATAAGTTATTCACAACAGCATCATCTGTTACTTTTCTTAGTTAGTGCAACTTTTCATTGTGTTGTGGTTAGTCTTATACCTAGGTTTTCTTTTTGCTCTAAGAAGAACAATACAAGGTTGTTCTTTTCTTGTGAAATTTAGGGTAAATTTGTGTGGGAGAGGAATGCAAGTCTATTTTGGACCTCTGCCAATTAATATTTTATTTATTTATTTATTTGTGTGTGTGTGTGTGTGTGTGTGTGTGTGTGTGTGTGTGTGTGTGTATCAGAGGACACTGTATGTCCCTGTGGAGGATAAAGGATGACTTTGGGAATCATCCTGGATTGCTCTACCTCCTTATCACTTTGCTCTGAAGTTTCCCAGACTCTTCCCATAGAGCTGGAAGTGCAGTTTCCAACTGTCATTTTTTTTAAATTTTTATTATTATTATTATTTATTCAACTGTGCGCATGTGCGTGTGTTCGAGCGTGCTGTGTGTGTGTGTGTGTGTGTGTGTGTGTGTGTGTGTGTGTGTGTATGTGTAGAACCACGGATGAATTCGTGAACCACCATGGACGCCTCCACCTCCTTCTGCCCTGGGATTCACAGGCTCCGCCCTACAAGGACCAGAAGCGCAGGCCGCCCCCGCTTCCGCCTGGCGTCTATACGTGGGATCTGGGATCCGAACTCAGGACCTTCCGCCTGCAAGGCGAAGGCTTAACCCCTGAGCCACCTCTCCAGTCCTCCAACTGTCATTTTTATATGAGTCCTGGGATCCGAACTCAGGACCTTCTGCTTGTGAGACAGAGTCTTAACCTCTGAGCCATTTCTTCAGCCTGACCTTTGCCAATTAAGATAAGGTAGGTTACATCTGGTTAATGTCCTGGAAAAATCCCTTTTATAGAGATGGCCTTCACATGGTTTTTAAACTTATCCTATTGAAGTCAATTATGTATGTTGACTAAATTTACAAATAAACTTGTTTATCCAATATATATATATATATATATATATATATATATATATATATATATATCAGAAAGGCATGACTTTCTCCAATAATCCTAGAATTCGGATGCCAAGCCCAAAAAGCTCTAGGGAAAAAATGGATCCTGGTGCTGTGACATTAGGAATGGCCTGGGCATATCTGGAGGCCCTCAGAATCCCAATGCCTGTGGAAAGCAACCCTCAAAGGTCTACCTACATCTGAAGGTCGCCAGATGCCAATCTGTTGACCAAAGGGATTAGCATATAGCTACCACAGCCCTTTGGAAAGATTTTAGATGCATTCATTTTCTTCTTAAGTGGGCGATCCTACATTTAAAAATCAGATTCCTGGTTTCCCTTGGATATGGACTGGTGTAATAACAGAACACCTACATTCTCACACAGCATGAATTAACTACATCTTTACTGGGAAATGGCGTCTGTTTTGCCTCACGAGCAAAAGGACCTGCGTTCAAATCCCAGATCCCATGTAGAAATGCCAGTGGCAGCCTGCAGTTCTGACCTTGGAAGGCAGAGCTTGGAAAACCTCAGGGCAAAGCAAGAAGGAGGAAGAGCAATCTGGGATAATTCCTGAAGTCACTTTTGGGTCTCCACAGACACTTACACTCCTTATTGAGGCTGCTTACTGGGCCCCGGAGCCAATTGAGTTTTCAGTTCCTGTGTACTATCAAAGATCGGCATTTTGGGTGCTGGACAGATGGCTCAGCGGGTAAGAGTACTTGCTACATAAGCATGAGGACCTCAGTTCGGGTGCCAGCACCCATGGAAAAAGCTAGATGTGGCCACACAAGCACTTGAAACTCCACAGTTTCATGGAGACAGGAGAATCTCAGACTCATGGGCTGCCACCCTAGCTCTGGGTTCAGAGAGTTATTTGTCCTGAAGGACAAGGTGAAAAGTGACTGATAGTTCCTTATAGTTTCCACACTCACACTACACACGGGTGAACATGCACTTCTCTCTGTCTGTCTCTCTCATGCACACACACATACAAAGACCATCATCATCGCCATCATCCTGCACTGAAAACTCTCAGTAAATAGTATGTCTGTCTGAAATGTCCTAATTTGGCAAAAATATTAAGGTTGACAGAATTCTCCTTCGGGTTTTTTTTTTCTTTTTTGCTATTTAAAGATGGCATGATTATGAGTTGTTTATTTATCACAAATAGAAACCTTCTGTGAATGTGTGCGGTGTATCTGCTCCGAGTGAGTCCCATGACGTCTCTCAAGTGATCCTCACAATGATCTGCCAACGGGTCTGTGTCATGATAACCCTCTTAGAAGCTAATGAAGAAGCCAGGGGACAAAGACATCATACAGACACTACCAACAAAGCCATAGCCCACTATCTGCATCCCCCCCACCAGATTGCACAAGAGCCTGGCAGCCTTCGGAGACCCCCAGCCCGCCCTTGTCAAGCCTGTTTATTGTCGCAGCCTGAGTCACACAAGGAGCAGCTCTGACTGCCAAGCAAGTTGACCAACATCCCCCAAAGGAAGCGATGATGAAATCTTAGTAGTTCAAAGGACCAATAGCAGCGGTCCCACAGGCACCGGGAACCCCCACAGAAACACACAAGCGCCTCCACTCAGCCCCAGCTCTGAAAAGAAGCCCTGGCTTTCCTTTAGCTATTGAAAAATCACAACCCACAACTCCCTTTGCCTGGCTTCTTTTTTAAATGACTTTGTAAAGAGTGGCTAAGTATGGGATATCTCGGGACACTCTAAAGTTTGCCAGAGCAGCTGTATAAGCTAAAGCCTGAAATCCTCAGATACAAATAGGTGCCCAGAGAGGTGGCTGACCCTTATGCGCTCTTGTGCAAGGCTCCCTTGGCACCCCTAGCCCAGCAATGACCCTGAGAGATGGTGAAGTGTCACCCGTCCGCTCGGCAGCCATGCAAGGTCAAGCCACAGCAAAACATTCCTTGATATTGTCATCTCAAGAAATGGTTTTTCAGACCTTGCTGTGGGATTTGCAAAGCAGGGTGTCATCTGCGTCCCTGGACTGCAAGCAGGTCACATGTAAAGATCCAAGACTTTACTCTCCATAGTTCTCTGCAACTGTGCACCCATGACTCAGGCCCACAAGGGACATGGGTTGATGGTCCCCACCCAAACCAGTGTTTGTTATTATAGGACTGAGGGTTCCCTGCCTTGGGGTACTGGAAATCACAACAAGGAATTTCATCCAGCTTGTAGCTTATGAAAATTAATCTCAATGGCATGGCTCAGTCACAGGATTGTGGCCTCCCAGACATCTAGGCTCCCTCTTCAACTCTGGCTTATCAGTCCAAGGCAAGAAACAGTTTGACTCGGAAGAAAGGCCAGGAAACATTTCTTTGGAAGTCCAGCACATAGCCAGTCTACTTAGGCCTGCTCAAGTCAAAGAATGGGACGAGGAAGGAGCCATGGACTCCTCAGCTCCTACTAGGAGAGAAGAGGAGGAAAAGGGGAGGAAGAAAGGAAGGGAGGGGAGAAGAGGGGAGAGTGGAGGGAGAGGAAGAATGGGATGGGAAGGGTAGGGAGGGGATAGAGGAAGAGAGAAAACAGAGGAGAAAAGGGCAGGAGAAAGTAGATAGGAGGGGAGAGGGAGGAAAGGGAGGGAGAGAGAGATTAGAGATAAGAGAGGGAAGAAAAAGAGGGAAAGAGGAAGGAGAGGGAGAGAGAGGAGAAAGAACAGAGAGAAGGACAAGAGGGGAAGAGGAGAGGGACAGGGAAAAGAAGGAGGAGAAGAAAAGAGGAGAAGGAAAGAGAAAGAGGCAAGGGCGAGGGAGGAGGAAATGGAAAGAGGGAAGAAAGGAAGAGAAAGGAAGGCAAGGGAGGGAGGAAAGGGAGGGGATTAAGGGAGGAGAGGGAGCCAAAGCAAGATCACAAAAGGCACAGCATCTCTAAACACATATCCACTGAAGCCCATGTACACTTCGTAGGCTAACTGTCTCATCCTGGGCCCAGGAGGGTCCAGTGGCAGACCCCACCCACGTCCCAAGCAGCCCTGCAGGCTGGACATGTGCCCCTGGCACCGAGAACATGGAGTGAGCAGAAACAAGGGCTTCCCGCCACTCATCCACATCTCCCCACCAGTCTGGAAAACGCTGGGTGCTGGGCTGCGAGGCTGAGGCAGTGCCGCCCACCCACACACACTTAGAGCAAACACAGCAGGTACATGATTGGGAGATTGTCACGAACCGTGCGGATGCAAAGGATCATTTCTGGTGATTCCACTGAGCAGGTTCTTAACAAATGAGAGAACTCCCTGCTGGGCCGGGGAGGGGCAGATTAGCATTTCTTATTTCAGCACATGTGAACATGCTCATGTAGGTCCCGGAGACTTTTCCCATGGGGATCAGGGCGCCCTTACCTGAGATAGCCTGTATATATTCAGTTATTTTCACTCGTCCTGAGGAAACCTGTCTTCCCCTCGTCCGTAACAACCCCTTCCCTCCCCCAAGGTTGGTTTCCACTGAAATGTGACAGCTCTTGGTCAGAGTTTATAGAGGTGTTTGTACACACTGAACTGGAAGAGTCTAGAAGAACATGGGCCTCTTGGTGTATCCTAAGCTATCCAGTGCCCTGCCATCAGTTGCTGAGGGTATAGACCACCCGCACACTGCGCTCATGGAAAAAAGGATGGAGAGCTACGGGCATCTGGGGTAGTAACTCAAGGACTGGAGTGTGTGTTCAAATCCTGACCTTGGCACTAGTTGTTTAATGTTGGGCCAGATAACCTGATCAGCTATAAAACAGGATAAGATAGCAATGTCAGGACTGGGGAGATGCTCAGAGGGTAAGAGAGATCACCGTGTAAGTATAAGGACCTGAGTTTGGGTCCTTGGTGCTCATGTAAAAAGATAGGTGTGGTTACAAGGGTGGGGGACAGAAATAAGAGGGTCGCTGGGGCTTTTCACCTGTTTAGCCAAGAAATGGCAAGGTATGGGTTCAGTGAGAGACCCGTGTCAAGGAAACGAGGAGAGAGACAGAGAACACTCAGTATCTATCCTTCTTGTGCACAGTTCATGAACCTGCAAGTACACACTCGCGCGTGTGCACACACACACACACACACACACACACACGTAAGACAGCAATGTCCAACTCATAAGCCTCTTTCTAGAATTCACTGAGAGAATGTATGTTTAAAAGCATCTCAGTCTCTGGCTAGTCCCCTGACTTCTTCACGTCTTCCACTTCCTCTTTCTTTCCCAAACAACAACAACAACAAAATAAACAAATGTTTAGTAATCAAGAAGGTTCTGGAGGCCTGAGGAGATAGCTCAACCTGTAAGGAGCCTGCTCACAAACCTGGCAACTTGAGTTCAATGCCCAGAAATCCACATGGTGGAAGGAGAAAACTGACTTCTGACCTCTGACCTCCACCCAGACTTCGCAGCATGTATGTGCCTGCCCTGCCCCGCCTTCCTTTCTCTCTCTCTTCCACTGCCAAACTTCTGCCCTCTTTCTCAAAAAATGAATGAACGAATGAATGAATGAATAAATAAAGTAAAATTTGAATATGCCCTTTTTAAAAAAAGTTTTAGATTAGTTTCTATGTCATTTACCCAATCTTTAAGCCTTGCTCAACTGTCTCTGTTTGGGGACAGTCCTCAATACCCCAAGGTTGGATTCATGCTTTCATGTGTGTTCCTGGAAACAGTCCTACTCACAGTCTATGATACCTGCTTACTGTGA
This sequence comes from Typhlomys cinereus, assembly GCA_023101885.1. Classification (NCBI taxonomy): domain Eukaryota; kingdom Metazoa; phylum Chordata; class Mammalia; order Rodentia; family Platacanthomyidae; genus Typhlomys; species Typhlomys cinereus. The sequence continues at coordinate 3,177,693 of JALPQD010000263.1, read as the reverse complement.
TTCTGTTTCTTTCACAGCTATGCACAGCTACAGGTTGGGTGAACGCAGTATTTCAGCCAATACCGCTGATCACATGATGTTCAACAGACGCCAATTACTGCATCGTTTCCAGGAATAAGCATCCCTGTCTATTCGGCCACGGCTGCATTTCGTGTATTTTGAACACAGCTCTGGGGATATCTAGAGATGAAAGGAGCCCACAGCGGGGGAGAGAGCGTCTCTTCTCATTGATCAATCTCAGGGCTGAGTTAGCAGATTCAGTGAAGACACATGATCATTCAACAACTCCCCACAGTTGGGGGGAGAGGGAGTTGGTTTTACAGGCCATCTTGCCACAAATACCTTGGGTCCCAGGACACCTTCCTTTCAAAAACATGTTCAAGGGGAACCCTTCCTTCTGTTAGCTCGACTATGGGGGCGGTCACTGACTTTCTAGCATGAGAGGTACTCTCTGAAAATCTGCGGGATGAACCCGATGAATGAACTGCTTGTGATGCCCAATGTCTCTGTCTGCAGCAGTAAGCGTGTCACTGGCTGGGGACTGGCTTCACTCAGAGTGGAAGGAAAGAAAAACGTGTAATTGTTTCTCCTGCCATCGTAATATCAGGATCCAGGGCCAGACGGGTGAAGGGGTGTGCCCTTATCAGTGGGTCTACCCAGGGAAGGGCCACTTAGTCTGCCACAGAGGCCTGAGCCCCCACTACAGCAGATAACCTGGAGTCCACAGAAGCGGACAGACAGGAGGGGGGAGAGAGCGGGAGGGATCGGTGAAGGGAAGAGAGGATGGGAGAGGGACGGGAGAGCGAGGGAAGGGGACGGGGGCGACCACACACTGTGTTTGTAAAACTAGCAAAATAATTTTTTTTAAAAAAAGATGCAAATAAAATGCAGCTGTCATCAAATGTAGGGGGGAAAGTAAAGGAAAGCAGAGCTGTCCTGCTCCCCCACAGCCCTCCCACCCCACCCCGAAACAGCAGTACAGACAGATCAAGAGCTCTGTGCCAGAAGCCTTAGCTCCTCGTCTTCATCATCTCTCATCGGCAAAGGGAACCCAGGAGATCAACTCACGGGCCCATTTCACAGACCAGGAAACTAAGACCCAAACCCGACACCTGCAAGGTTTGGAAGCCAAGGAGGCAAAAAGGTAAGGACATCCTCTCTTCTTCCTTTGTATCTCTAGAGAAACTTCAAGCATGATAGGTTCTGGGGCAAGCTGATGGGCGTCTCTGGGCCCCCCCCCCCAAGAATTCTTGGGAGTGGCTGAGACAGGCAGGGTTTACTGAATCTAGAGTAAGTGTGCGCTAAACCAAAATGTGGCATAAAACCATGAATGTTCCCTCACTTCTCTGCAACTTCATTCTCTCTCTCTGTCTCTCTCTGTCTCTCTCTGTCTCTCTCTGTCTCTCTCTGTCTCTCTCTCTCTCTCACACACACACACACACACACACACACACACACACACAGGGTGATAACGCTCAGAAAATCCACAGGGACATATATTTTTGATGTCGCCGACCCCCCTCATCCCCCAAAACTCATCCACAGATCCCAGGGTCCTCGGCATGGACTTGCTCCCACAATTAAGCAGGCAGGGGTGGGTATTCATCTTCTCCTCTGCTCAAGAGAACCCCCAAAAGGTTCCCCAGCTTCTTCTTGACCATCGACTTGGCCACGGCTGGGATTATTCAACCCCACTTGAAAGGGGCGAGCCCAGCGTTGCAGGCTGCTGGCTCAGCGCTGAGAAAATGAGGCCTTTGATGGAGTTCAGCTGTCCCTTAGGCATGAGCAGCAGAAGCTGGGCACCAGAGACGGAGGATGTGACAACTGTTGCTCCTGGGAGCGCTCTGCGGGGCAGAGGCTGGTCAGCCGTCACAGCAGGCTATTATCCCGTTGCCACAAAACACCCACCCGCTCCATGGCACCATTCTGAACAAGTTCAAGAGAGACGGCCATGCTGCCTTGACCCGCACTCTAGAAATCAGGAGCAACTTCATTAACCGACAGAGTGAACGCCCACTGGGAGGAAAAAAAGGGGGGAGACCGCACAACAACCTTCCTGAGTTCTAGGGCTAAGTTCAAAGACACCCCCAGAGACAAACAGTAGCATTTCACCACGGCTGACACACAACTCTCTCCTTCCAAGGGTAAAATCTCCAATACCTTTCAGATTGGAATAGTTTGAGAAAAAGGGTCTTAGATCCCTGGGGATCACATCAAATGCTTCTTTAAAAAAAAAAAAAAAAAAGAGGCAGGGGGACATTTTCCCAGTGAAAAATCTGGAGGCTTTTGAAAACACTTTTATATATACTCTCCTTCCAAAACATTACACGATATTTCTCCAGCAACTTTATAGGTGTTTCCAGAGAACTTCTGGACCAGAAAAAAAAAAAAAAAAAACTGATGTAGAAGAATGCCTGGAGAGTCTTTTATGCCAAGATGTGAACAGAGAACAGACCTCTCTTAATTGCCATTATTTCATATAGCAGCAGTAATCATTCCTCATCCGCAAAGTATATATATATATATAATCCAGCTGTGGTGATTCCAGTAAAAATACCACATCTGTGGCTCATCGGCAAGACTGGCAAGACTGCTCCACTCTATGCAGTCTCGGAAAGAGCCTTTTTGAATCCGAGGTGCACATGGGTACAGTTTTCTGAAAGTGCATATGAACTTGGCCCAAACCCATTGCTCTTTTACGCACTGAACCGATGGTTTTCACATAATCGGCACCCATAGGAAAGAGATTTTTACAATAGGGTTTCTAAGACATAGTTGCTGTAAGAAACCCCCAGCCTTCTTGGTGGCCTGTGCCAGGGCTCTTGCCAATATCAAGCCGAGGAGGGAAGCTGGCACTCCTGGTTTCAGCCCGGAATGGCAGCTGGCTGGCAGTGTAGGTGCCTTCACCCAGGAAGACAGCCACCTTGTGGGTGGATCACCGTGCTCTCTCTTCTTGAAGAAGGGAGTCAAGGTAGCTCTGAGCACTGGCTGATAATATTCCACAGGTACCCAGCCCCCACCTTCCGACCTCTGTTTAGCCTGTCCCCCCAAACAGTAAGCATCTTAATGTTAAGCCAATTTTCCACGTTCCAGTCTCAGTCCCAAGTGCGCCCCGAGGGTTTAGTCTGCAGACCTATAAACGCAAAAAGGCAGCGTGGCCGAGCCTGGACAGATCCACCCCCACAAGGGGCCTGCGGCTACCGTGCTGGCATGCCGCTGGCCCCGCGCCCTCGGGTCCCGGTCCACCCAGACAATAGAGCGAGAAAATGAAATGAAAGTGGACTTACTGCTATGGCCTGCAGTCTCTCCTTGTGCAATTCCGCCTCTGCCATCCTGGAGAAGGGCAAGGGGAAGAAGAAAGAAAAGAAAAAGGAAAAATACACGTTGCAGTCACCCAAGGAGATGGAAGGGCACGCGTGGGGCTGCGATCCACCCTGTGAGGGTCGGTGGCAGCCGCAGGGCGAGCAGGGTGGGCTTGGGCAGAGCTGTGCGCACGGCTGGCTCAGGGCTCAGCCTCAGTCCCTGCTCGCGCGGCTGCCTGGCTGCGCCCCAGCGCCGCTGCGAACTGCAGCTCCCGGTCGCCACCGCCACCGCCGGCCGCGCCAGCCGGGGACGTGGGCCGCGGGCAGCCGCCGGGAGGGCGCGCTCGGTCCCCGCCCTGACGTCTCGGCGCCTCGCTCCGCCCCTGGGGTGTGGGGGACCCGTGGCCGCCGCAGACTCGCGCGCGAGTAAGGCACCTGGGGTGCGGGCGCTCAGAGAGCTGGAGGGCGGGGGGCGCACGGCTAGAGCGCCACGGTGACCTAGACGAGATCAGGCGACACCTCTGTGCAGAGAAGCCGGAGAGCCTTCGGCAGAAGGCGGGTCCCCGCACGTGTCCTTACGTGCCGGCTGCAGCCACCCAGTGTCCTGGGCGCCTCGGAGCTGGTTCCAGATGCTTGCGCTCCACGTGGGAACATTTCCAACAGGGAATGGCTGCGTTGCCCATGTGCTTTGGAGGGCAGGGTCCCCACACACCAAGCGAGAGGAGGGCAAGATTTATCTCCAGACGAGGCCATCCTTCTGGTGAGACTTAGGAGTAGGAGTCTTAGCCACCCTAAGCCTCAGTTTCTCCCCGCTGTCAACCTTGGCCTTCAAGGCATATGCTCACACCCATACACACACACCACATACACACACACACAGAGAAAGGATAAAGCATAATAAAAGTACTTTGCAAATGACATTAGGGACATCTGCTTTTATCATCACCTTACCATGTTCAGTTGCTGGAAACCTTTGATTGTCTTGGCTGCCTCACACCATTACAGAAACAGAATAGGATCTGGCCGCTGAAATACTTTTCCTTTTCTTTACCCAAACAGAGTAATGCCATGTGGTCTGAAAGTGGGTCATTTGTGACTGTCCTTAGATTAGATGCAAAAGATGAGTGAGACCTGGCTCAAAAGGACCAAACGCTCAGAGCCAGCCCATCAAGGGTGGATCTGCAGGGATTCCCAGCATTCCTAAACATGCCCACATTAAATGAAATAAACACCGAAGAAAGGTTTAAAAACAACAACAACAACAATGTGACCTCTTTCAACCCATGATTCTATAAATGTAGGATTAGGAAAAGCATGATTTTAAAAGGCATGCACAGCACATTTCCCCAGATCTCCTGTTTCCTGGGCAAATTCATTCTATTCAGTCAAATGACTCCTTCAAATCATGGTGATGTTACCTGTCACTTGATGGCTAATCAGCGTTGGAGCTGAGAACTCAAGAGAAACGGTTTTACTGAGTGACCCCTCTCCCTCCTTCTTCATGTCAAGGGGCTGCTGTGCTACTCTCCAATACATCAGCAACTTCTGCTGTCTAGCTGAGACTATCATCTTCTTCAAATGCTTCACTTCCTCTTCCTTTCCAGAATGACCCTCCACACACACCCATAGGTCAAGTCTTTGGAGGGTTGTGGAAGTGGCTGCTTAGTAAGTCAACAAAAGCTATTATTCATTGGTGGAGGGACTATATAGCCCTCCACAAAAGCAGAGAAGACCAAGATAAGGATGTGAAGCTAGAGACTTTCAGGACCCAGCTGATGGCATGGATGTGGGCTGCCAACCCAGAGGGGACCCCACAGAACCCGCGATCTTAGTCACTAAATACTGTACTTGGATAGTGACACGGATATGTGCAGGCACCAGTAATAAACAAGAGGGAAAAAATGGGTATCAAAAAGGAAAAAAACAAGTGATGGAGAACAGGGAGATAGGTTAGTAGTAGAGCATCTGCCCTGCATGCACAGGTTTTATCTTGGGTTGGATCCCCAGATGGGGAGCAGGGTTAGAACCCAAGAGGCATTGCATAAATGTGCTTAATGTCATCAAACTAGACACTTAAAAATGGCTAAAATAGCAAATTTTCTGGTTTGTATATTTGATCCAATCAATTTTAAAAGGAAGTGATGAAGAGAGAGAGACAGGGAAGGGAAAGGCCTGAATACCCCTTGGAAACGATCAGATGTAAAGATCTGAAATTCTTCAAAGTTGAAGAATTAGGCTTGGACTACAATTCTCCTATGTGCCCACTTGGTAGTCACCGTTAATGAGATGAGAGTAGCTAGGATGAGAAAAGAATGAGTAGCGAGAAAACTCAGCCAAGGAGATTGATGAGGAAGCAAAACTGAAAAGTAGAGGGGAAACTCCGGGTATCTGTACCTAAAGACACAACAGGGTCTTGGGGAGGTCGGGGAGGAGGTCAATTGAGAAGCAGCCCCTGGTCTTGGGATTCGAGAACCTGGGTTCAGCCACGAGGGCAGTGTGCCCACAGACAATGAGCCAGAAGCACTCAGGAAAGACAGTAACGTATGGGAGATGGGGAAGAAGAGTCAGGAATACAAAGGAGCCCTTTCAGATCTCTGGAGATACACATTGTCATACAGAACAGGAGTAGTGAATAGGAAGCAGAGCCTTGCTGAAGGGTTTTCAGCTAAAGCAAGACTTGAATACTTGGTCTGAAGAGATGGCTCAGGGGCTAAGGGACCTGAGTTCAGATCCTATATAAGTATGCTGGGTGGTCTGCAATTTCAGTCCTGGAAGTGCAAAACAATAAGGAGGCAGGGCAATCCAGAATGATTCCTAATGTCATCCTTGGACCTCCTTAGGCACGCACAGTGCCCTCGCAGGCGCGTGCGCACACACACACACACACACACACACACACACACACACACACACACATACAGAGAGAGAGAGAGAGAGACTTGAGTATTTTGGGATCAAAGGTTATTAGGCACAAGAAAAGGGAGGCCAAAGACACTCAGAGGGGAAAACAAGTATTAGACAGGGTCTCAGGTTAGACTAGACGGCATTGAGATGCACAACACTGGCCACTTCAGCTTCAGAAAGAAAGTAAATAGCAGCAGAAACCAGACAGAGATAGGTAAAGAAAGAAAGAATTACTAGTCAAAGTCTCACTAGGAAAGTCAAGGGGGTTTGTGATCATTCAGCCTGGATTTCCCAGTAGAAGGAAGTAATTGAGGTTGATGGAGGTCAAAGTGATTCAGAAAGACAGAAATGGTTTGCAAAGGAGCTGTGGGAAAGGAAGAAAACTAAAATGGCCCCAAGAAGACAGGCACATAAGATTGTCCTAAACATATGCACAGAGTTAAATTTCTACTGGGTAGGATAGGGGTTAAGGATGGGCTTAGAATTGTGTACTAATGGGATTTACTAGGATCAAAGTCATGGCCAATTGTGTGCACTTCCTCCTTGGTAGTTTTTAAGTGCCTGAGACCCATGATAGCCCTTGGTCAGCACTGAGGACTGTCGAAGTAGGATGGTGAAAAGTCAAAGAAGAGACAATCAGGATGCCAAACACTTGGACCGGAAGGGAAGTAAAATACTTTTTTTTCTGCCTGACTAAAAACTGGCAAACCCTTTCCCATCTTTGAGGACTCCCCCCATTACAAGCCTTATAGAGAAGCAGCCAATCACAGGAGTTGAGAAATACCAGTCACCTGCTTCACAGATTCTTCCAGAAACTATGCATGGCTTGCAATCTGGGCTCAGTCAGAATGTGCACCTGCTACTGAAGTTGAGGTTGGAAGACACAGTAGCTTTGAGAATTCTCTCGGGCTAGTTGTTCTTACCTTTGGTCTTGCCTTTTGCCCAAGCCTCCTTCCTTCCACAGACATTTTAGACTTTTAAAATCATTGTGTCCATCACAGACACAGGCATTTTTAATACAAATTGAGTCATGTCTTTAACAAGCTTACTCTGTGGCTATTCTATACTAGATATTAGCAATGACTTGGTATTAGAAAAGTCTAGTGTTACAGCTGTCTCAGTGATTATTTGACCTCCACATATTTAAAACCTGGCATAATACATACATAATCTGTGTCACACATCACTAGCCAGCCCTTGCTGGAACATTCAGTTGTGTTGCACAAGCACCTTTCAAATGGTTTGAGGGTTTTTCCAGTAGATGTACTGTTATAAAGCTTTGCAGAGTGAATGTGGAATGGCAGATTTGCAAAATAAATGCGTTGATAAAAAATAAGATTTCAGAAATCTATTTTAGGACACAAATCCTTTGGGAATGATGAATGAGCACACTGGGGGAACAGGAGCTGTGCAACCCAAAGGGAAATGACTTTCCAAAGCCCATCTTTTGAGTGAAAGGTAAAGTCTTATTGAGGAGTAGCTAAGAAAGTAAAGTTTATTAGCAACTTGAAACTTTGCTTCTGCAGAAGTGATTTGAAAGGCATGCCATATCCGCCACCCCCAACATGAATCAGTTGTCTTGCACCTGGGGTCACTTAAGAATACTTGGCCATTTCACTATGTGGAATCTAGAGTCAGAGAAAGAACATGAACTTTAAAGATTACTGGAATCTAGAGTCAGAGAAAGAACATGAACTTTAAAGATTACTGGGTGGAAAGAGAAGAGAAAGAATTAAAAAGCTATGGGTCATGCACAATGAAAGTACATTGTACGCATGCATGGAAATAGCATGAAACCTCTCACTTTGTATAATTAACATACATGAATAAAATGTGTGTGATTGTCACACAGAAACCAAAGGAGGAAAATGGTGCTTGGATTTCTTGTCTCCCGTGACTGTTGGTGCTTGGGAAGTGCTTGTGGACTTTCAGGGGTGTGCTGCTTTTCTTTGTGGGATTCAAACGGCAGATCTATGCATAGGGCCCATGGAGTAAGAAAGTGGAGAAAGGGATTAGAATACCAGAGTGGGCAATGCACTAGGCTGGAGTCCCTGAAGTAATGACTCCGTGGAGGCCTGGATATTTAGGAAAGGGACCAAATGGCCATACATTAAAAGTGCTATGCTATAGAGATGGCTCTAGATTTGGGTATGAACTAGCTACATGCCAGAAAAGTCTTTAGGAGGGTCGGGTCCATGCCAGTCTCATAATCAGATGCCGGTAGACATAGTTGAGTGACTGGCTTCACCCAGAGCTTAGTGGTCAGTCTACTTCATCCTAACACAATGACCGCAATGTGTCCTGTCAGCATGGAATCCCTTTCTGTAGTGTGGCCACTGACACTTTCATTGTTGGGCCTGACTAGATAAAACTGCACATTCTACAAGTCAACACAGCCTAGTGGGGAGGGGAGGTGGATTTCCTATGGGTGGGCAGTGGGGGAATGGTGGTCTGCCACCCAAATCCTGTCCACCCCATGACTGGGGAGTATTAGAAAGGCACTGACGCAAGTTGTGCCCTCCTGATGCCTGGTCATGTCTACTCTCCTCAGTATCCTCACCAAACAGATCCCATTTTGCTCAGGGGTATCGATCTGCCAGACAGCCTCAGAGTTTGCTCCTTAGTCATGTGCGACCCTCCCAGGGTCAGACAAATTATTTTTCCCCAAAGCAATTCAGAGCAGAGCAGAAAGAACTTAAGACAAAGACTCAAATCTAGAACTTCGTCCTAACTCTACCACTTTAGTGTGTGACGTTGCCAAAGTCACTTCCTGGCTCTAGGTTAAGCTTTCCAGTCCGCAGATCAGGGATACATGTTGTGTTTGTAAAGTGGGAATTAGAAGACCCAACAACCTAATTATGATTTTTTTTCTGACATTAAAGGAGCTCACAAATTAAAAAAAAAAAAAAAAAAAAACTTTGAAGCAGTGGAAAGAGCTAGAAGGAAAGATAAGACTTTAGTGTTTGGGGCTCGCGGATATGATGTCTGTGGACTGTGGGTGGGGCATGCTGACTGGCACAACTACACAGCCTAGCAGAAGAAAAGCCTGTGTGCCCTTTCCTAAGACAAAACGTTCTGGAAGGGTCTCTAAGAAAACTGAACTGAACCAGTCAAAGAAAATGATAAAGCCCTCTTGAACTTTCTTTGACTCCTGGATGATCCTTTTGCCCAAGTGACTGAAGACAATCAACCCCACACCCAGATCTACAACTGCAGTCAGCTGAAGCGGATACAGAAAAGGCTACTAGTGATCTGAGGATGTGCGCGCGCGAAACAGCAAACGGCAGCAGACGAGGAAGCAGAAAATCTTGGATCCGTTTGGGGCCAGTTGCTTGCGTGCCAGGCCTATATTTGAATGCTGCTTGGCCCGTGTTTGCCTCCACGTGGTCTTCTTTCTGCATTCATTCAGGACTAAATTTATCCCACTAGAGGGGAGGGCGTAATGGAAGAGGTGGGGTGAAGAAGGCATAGACAGGAGGCGGCTGTCTGACAGGGAGCCAGGAGCATGGTGAACCTCCCTGAAAGAAAAAAAGTTGTGTATGTGTGTGGGGAGGGGAGTTTACGAGGGGTGGGGGGAGGGTCAGGCGAGGCAGGGGGAGTCAGCACAGCTCAGCATGGATCTGTTGCTACTATAAACCTGACGGTATCTTCATCCCGCCGTCTACACCCTTCTCTGCTTGGGAGGCTGTGAGCAGAACAAGACTTCTGAGCCGGTGCTTGAGAGAAAACTGTTCCTCACCTCAGCCTCTCCCCCCACCCAGGCGTTCTGGAGTCTGGCTCCAGAAGTTACTCTTGCAGCTCTCCAAGCCTCCCCTGGGACAGTAATGTCTGTCCCCAAGAGCTGCTGCAGATACAAAGAGTTGAGTTGTCTTTGCACTGGGGGAGAATGGAGATATCGACGTTGACCCCCCCCCCATTGAAGTGGCTTTCTAGTGTGGGATGCAGGAGAGGGGGATTGTTGTGTTTTACCATCTGGGTGGAGTGCCTCCCTCCAACAGTAGGAGATAACTGATATCAGCCTCCCACTGATGCTACATTTCTCCCCTCTCCACTCCGTTTCTAGCTTGCTTCTCTCATCCCCAAGCTAGTCCTTGATGTAGCATCTTTGGGAGATCATGAGTCATGGCAACCAAGGTAGATTTTCCTGTGTGTGGGGGGGAGGAGGGGGAGAGAGAGGGGTAGAGAGAGAGAAAGAGAGAGAGAAATCTCTGACAGAGTTTCAGCACCTGCAGAACAGACAGTTGGTTTCTATTTGGGACGTTGCCTTCATATCTTGTAGGACGTCCTTTCCTTTGTTAAGATGGGGGCAGGAAAATCCCCAGTGGTCTGGGCTGGTTCTCCTTGGTGGGTGGCTAGACTAAACCACCAAAGCATCTTGTCAGAGTAGCCCCCCTCCCATATTTGGTCTCCAGCATCCTCTCCTCCTCCCTAGAGAACTCGACACCTTCTTCATCTGTTTTTCCCACTCCAAATTTGGTGCTTTCTCATACCCTGAGCTATGTCTGGAATGCAGCCTCCCCCTCCCGCTTCCAGCTTTCCAAGTCTCCTCTTGTTAACTTCATGGAGTTCCAAAAATCCCACCCACTCCGGGTATGCCTGCCAGTCCCCCAGGGAAGGAAAGGTGGCTGTCCCTTCTAATTCCTCACATAGCCTGCAGCTGGTGTACCCATGGCTGGGAGTTGCCACTACATTTGGTCTAAAGAAAAATCATCACATCTTGGCCTTGAAGGAAATGCATCCCGTCCCGCAAGTCACGACAGTATTGGTTGCCGTGGATCAGAAGTTTCTGAAGCTGCAAGGGGCACGGGCCTGACAAATCTGACCGTGCATTCCTCCTGTTCTGCAACAGTGACCCTGAGAAACCACCTGGCTTCTCTGAACTTGAGTGGCTCTCTCTCTCTGGAGAGTGGGAATTTGTGTTTCCTGAGACTTTTATGACCATCACCTGAGGCAGAGGATCCAAATCTTCTGACACAGATTGCAGAAATTTGACAAGCTCTATTTTGTAATGGTCCACATTGTCTATTTATCGGTTAATATATATGTATTGCTACGGAGAGTTGCATGAAGGAGGTGTCTGGGTTCCAATGGAGGCTATTGAATAGCTTGTTGAATCCAGCAGTGGGTGTGTCTCAGCGTAGCGTTGGCTCGCGAACACCTTTGACTCTTGCTAAGCTAAGGATCACCTGCAAAGGTTGTGCCCCAAGGTCATTTGATGCTATGAGAACCTTCATGTTGCATTTTGGCTATGTCAACTTCTGCATTTACCATAAGTGACTGGAAGAGACAAATGCAACGCTCTTTCTATGCTGTGGTTTAACCACCATTCGAGAAGAGTGAGTCTTAGCTTTAAGGCAGGTGGCTGGGAGGTCACAAACTCCATTTGAGATGCTAAAGAATAAAGCGCTCTTTTCCAGAGCAAATGCCCATGGTGTGTATAATTTCTAGAGTTTCGGGAACTCTTTGAATTCTTCCAAGCATACTCTTAGAGGACCCATGGATCTGGGGTTTAAGTGGAAATTAAAAGTCTCTGCTCTGGAACTTAAGAGTATCAGAGGAACGGAGAAAGTTTACCAATGAGTGGGTTTGTCTCCAAGAGCACCCAAACTGCGGGAAACCGCAGTACAACATTGCCGCCCCAGATCCAGCCCGCCAATGGCTGTCCGGGCTGCCCAGGCTGCCCATTCATAACGCTCTGTTCCAAGAGTTGCCCTTTCTTCGTTCCCACTAGCAGCTGCTGGCAGAGCAAGGCGAGCAAGCCAGCAAGTTCTCTCCCTGGGCTGGTCACCTCCATTGGCTTCCTCCCAAACCCAAGTTCCCCTTGCTGTGTCCAAGCTTCAGTCACCAAGGTGGCCTTTCCTTTGTCTCTCTCCGCAGCTTCCAGCACCCGTCTACTCTTACCTCCCAACATTAGCTTGGAACTCTGTTCTATTCTAAGGAGGAAAGCAAAGCAAAAGGAAACTATCAGGACACTACATCCCAAGCTCATTTTTAAAAACACACATCGCAGAACACAGTCATCTAGTGGTCTGCCCATCTCTCCCTCTCCAAGGGCACTGGGCTCCACCTCGTTACACACCATTACGAAAAACCTCCGACACTCAGAATCCACTTTCTGAAGGCCTGCCTGGCGTTCTCTCCCAACCGCTGTGGGGTGAAGTCATTTGACTTCTAGGTGGGAACTTCCAGCCAGAATCCAAAAGCTCAATCCCAAACCATAGGACTGTCTCCCTCCAAGGAAAACAGTCTGTCACTGAATTAAAGGCGCCATTGGGTTGATTTGAGCCAAAACAAATGCAGCAGGCTGTTCATTAATAAAGAGGCAACAGCCTTTCCAGAAGGTGATCTAATGAGGCGAGCGACCAGTGAGCGTCTGGTTTCAGCCCCCAGCACCCACCAGTTTCACAGTGGCCTTAAGATTTTACACTTGCCTGCTGAGTACATAAAGCCCCAAATTGGATAATCTCCTTATTTATAGAACATTGTAACAGCCCCAGCTCACAGAAACAGATATTTGATAAGACTAGATGACTGATGGGAGGGGGAAAATATAGGCTGAGACATCTTGTCTGCCCTTCGACTTTAACAGGAATTGAATAGTATATTTATGAGTTACAGTAAGACAAAGACAGACCAAGTTGAACAAACAATCTTAAAAGTTTGCAAATGTTTTCCCAAGTGAAGTAAAAGTTTCACTGAGGATTGGAGATGATGTTTGGCATTGAAATATAAATGCTTTTGTGATATAATAGATATGTGGCACTATGTCCTCAAACCCATTCTAAGTGCTCCACAAATATTAGCTAATGTGATTTTCATAGCACCCCTATGAGCGTCAAGGTGTTCTTACCCCCATTACGTAGAAGATGAAACTGAGGCATAGAGAGTTTCTAATATCAGATGCTGAACTTGTTTAAAGGTTATGAGACTGTAAGGAGTGCTGCTTTGTATAAAGCATGCATTTAGAAGAGGCAACAATGGATTCTTTCCTTTGCAGTGCTTAGAATATCATCATTCTAAGGAGTAAGACCTCACATAACCTACAATCCAGTTAGCTTGTTTCTCCCCTCCCTCCCTCCTTCCCTCCCTTTCTCCCACCCTCCTTCCCTCCCTTTTATCCTTCTTTCCCCTTCCCTTTCTTTCTTTCTTTCTTTCTTTCTTTCTTTCTTTCTTTCTTTCTTTCTCTTTCTTTCTCTCTCTTTTTCTGTTTCTCTTCCTTCCACCCATCCTCCCTCCCTCCCTCCCTCCTTCTTTCCTTCCTTCCTTCCTTCCTTCCTTCCTTCCTTCCTTCCTTCCTTCCTTCCTTCCTTCCTTCCTTCCTTCCTTTCTTCCCACCATTTCTCTTTCTTCCCTTTCCTTCTCCCACCCTGGCATAGGTATAGGTATTACACTCACACTTTAAATGAGGTATTTTTCACTTGTCTAGAAATCAGTGGCCTTTTTGCACTTCTGGTCCAGGGCGAGAGCCGCACAAAGCAGGGAGATTCCTGGTATCAGAGATGTTCAAAGAAAACCAGGCCCAGTAAGGGGCGAGCGTGGCCAGCATGCTGGCTGAGCGAATGGAGAGAGGCATGGAGTCAAGAGAACACCGAGAGGAGACGAGTGTTCTCAGAGGGTCAGCAGGAGACATCTTGGGGGTGTGACTGTGCTTGGCATATTGGGTGAGCATCAAGGAGACCCACATAGAGGAAGCAAGAGACAGAGTGTGGGACAGGAAGCCGGGGGTAGCTGGACCAGGCCTGGGAGGGTAAGCCTGGGCCAGGGGACGTAATGAATGTACAATTGACAAATCTGATGAGAGAAGTCAGAGAGAACCTCTCGGGGTCTAGCTAAGATGTGCTGTATACACATGCATTTTGAAAGGTCATCTGTGGCCAAAGACGGGGAAGGGAAGCAATAAGACAAGATGCATACAGAAAAGCTGGGATGGGGTGAGCTGCTGGCTCACGGGGAGACACAAACAGCAGCAGATCATTCCAAGCATGTTCATTGTACAGATGAGCCGATAATAGCAGGTGTCATGGGACATAAAAAAAAAACAAAAACAAGGATGCTGCGGCTGTCTTGCGACACACCAGGTGCTCTGTTCAAGGTCAACGCTGAACAAACAAGTATCTGAAGAACAAGGCAGACCAGACCGTGTCCTTGGCGAGACCCTGGCTCTGACCTTGCTGATCTGTCCAGATCTGTTCTGACATAGCCATGCTCTGTCAATATTGCATGGTTCTGTCTGTGCTAAACGTTCCTCCTATGATCCTGCTTCAGTGTGGCTGCTGTCCACAGGTATGTGCAAGAAGCCGTAACAGAGAGATCTGTGGGACTATACAGTACTGGTGGGATGGAAACAAGCACCCAAAGGTGCCCACACCCTAGTATGTACAGCCTAGGGGGAGCCTGTCATCTGTGATAAAGGTGAGTGACAGGTGTGCATTGACGAAAACTAAAGCCCAGACAGGTCCTGAAAACCTCACTCTGAGTTAGAAGAGGAAAGAGTGTGGCAGGGCAAAAGACTCCAAAGTCCCCCGAGAAGACCACAGGACATGCAGGAGAGAGGAGCCAAGGACACAGGGGGTTCAAACCACACCTGAGATGCTATAAGGCAGAGCGTGGACATTACAGCACGTCCCTCGCATAGGTTCTCTCAGCAGAAGGTGAAGTCGGCAGGATTTAACCTTCATTTGCATTTTTGGGTAAAAAATGAGGTCTGTGTCTGGCGTATCATGCACTTCTATGAAGGCTAAATTAGTGGCACACCTTCCAAAGGAGCCCTGGGGGCCAGTGAGGTTAGCTCAGCAAGTAAAGTGCCTGCTTGCCAGGCGTGGCGACCTGAGTTCAGGCCTCATAATGCCTATGCTAGAGGGAAAGAATCTGGCTGTAGCAAGTTGTTCTCCGACCTCCACATGTGCACCATGGCATACATGTGTGGCATACACACACATGCATACACACACACACACACACACACACACACACACACACACACACAGTTACAGTTTTCCTGCATTGTTGCTGATAAATTACTACCAGACAACTCAAGGGAACAAGGATTTTATTCTCATGATAGTCTGGTTACAGTTCTTAGTTCCAATTGGCAGGAGAGTATGCACTATCACCAAACAGCCATTGGAAATGTCCCCACCATATTCACGCAACAGTTGAGAGAAGGACGGTCCTTACTTGCCAGACCAGTATATCTGGCCAAATACACACAAGGATGTCCACTTTTTCAAACAGTCCCCTCCATTTTATTCACCTGCCCAGGGACTGCCGCGTCCTTATCGGACCAATCTGGTAGAATATGTCTCAGTTTGGAAAAGATGGATTCAAAGAAACATCTTTTGGGATAAGGACATGGCTTTATTTAAGAGAAATAAGGAAAAATATGGGAATTGTCAGGCCTTGGTGTTTCTTCCCAGTTCCCTGGGGAAGGTCACAGTAACCCCATGGGCAGGAAGAATTCTTCTGGGAATTAGGAGTGCCTTTTACCTAGTTTTTTTTTTTTTTTTTTTCTGGGAGGGGGGAATAGAGATAATTCAAGTTTTGCCTCTGGCAGGAAGAATTCTTCTGGGAATTAGGAATGCCCTTTACCTGCTCTTAGGGTTTTTTTTGGGGGGGGAGCGGTAGCTTCCTGCTCTCTGATCTAGAATCTTGCTTTTTAACTTTTAGTCAAATTCTAAATAGAGATTTCATGTCTAGTCACTTACAATAAGTAGACTTCTTAGGCACTGATTTTAAGGAAATTAGAGAATAACTTCTAGAGTCTTAAAACATAGGTGGGTAAAATTCCCACCTATGTACTAACTCAGAAATTCCAGAAGTATAAGACTATGCTATCAGTCCACTAGAACCTTAAAAGAAACTGTGATACCCTCTTACCCTGGCTGAAGGCCAAGGAAGAGACCATCATGTCAGAAAGTCTATATGCCAAAATTGCCCCTGGAGATGGTATTTGCAATCCAAACTGGGAGAATCCATGTCAGAAGCAAAGGGGGCTGTGTCTTTCTTATCCCAAACAGCACTCTTATGAGAAATCAGAGATGGACCATTCGAGTGCACTCCCACCAATGATCGCCTCCGCCCTGAAAGAGACACCCATGGCAGGCATATGGGGTCTGACAGATTGGAGAATGCATGGTTCACAGATGGGTCATCTAACTGATGGCAATATACTTCTGAAATTCCTCAAAGGAAGACATAAGCAACCTTACTATTAAGGAATAGAAGGATGCTACTATAGGAGGACTTATTCTTTTAATAATTATATTGCTTAAGTGTTTCCTTCAGTGCATATCTCAGTAGTGCTCCATCAACAGAACCACACTCTAGGTGCTTATGGTCTTGAATATCCAAGTCATGGCCCCCTAGAGATGTGGTTCAAACTTGGATAGCAGAGACTACGTGAGCTGCATGCAACTTCCCAGGTTAGAACCTGCTGCCGTGCCTGGTGCCCATGTCAACCTGCCTGACTGAGAGGATCAACTTGGAGAGGACAACAGCAAAAGCTCATGCTGGGACTTATAGGGTGTTGGGGACTCCTATAATTAATTGTTAAAATCAAAAGGAGATCATTCCTCCTATGTGTATTTTTTTTTTTTAAAAAAAGCAGTCTCTGTTTAGATATGTCAACTATGTAGGCTCAGCCCCATGGCTATCCAGTGAAGCATTATAGATTAGATAAGAGAATGTTTCTGTTAAGTGCCTTTACCCTCAAGCAATGGGTTAGGTTCTTGAAAAAAGGTCCATCCTGAAGGTGATTTTGCTGATTAGAAAATTATACTTCTATTGTAGGTGCAACATTCTTTACCCCAAATTTTTCTGTATAAAAGCTGTCACGAAAGTTTCAATAAAGGGGTTTAGAATTCTTTCAGCCTAAACAGAGTTCTGTGTTTCTGTTCTCCACCTGGTCCGGGGGACCTCTGAGACTCTGGTCTGTGGCAAGGGACTAGTCCCACCCACCATGGGCTGGGCCTTCCCCATCCACTAGACATTCTCTACCAATGTGCCCAGAGCTCAAACCCTCGACCATCAAGTTGACACCTGTGTCTAACTATGAGACACACTAAATAAATGTAAAAAAATGACATAACGTAAAAGGATCTACAAGCAATGACTCAGAACAGTGGTACCAGGAAACTCTGGGGTCCAAAACCAGCTGCATGTGCAGAAGGCAGGCGGCTTAGCCTCTCTGTTCCTCTATGACCTTCTTGGTAACTGAGGATGGTAGTAAGTTCTATCTTATGAGGTCCATGCAAAGGTCCGTGCTGGTTTTTATTATTCTAGTGATAAACAGAAAGGTTAAATTAGGCAAAGATTTAAAAGAAGAAAGAAAGAGAGAAAGAGAGAGAGAAAGAGAAAGAGAGAAAGAAAAGGAAGGAAGGAAGGAAGGAAGGAAGGAAGGAAGGAAGGAAGGAAGGAAGGAAGGAAGGAAGGAAGGAAGGAAGGAAGGAAGGAGGAAGAAAGAAAGAAAAAGAAAGAAAGAAAGAAAGAAAGAAAGAAAGAAAGAAAGAAAGAAAGAAAGAAAGAAAGAAAGAAAGAGAAAGAAAAAGAAAATTTAATGTTGACTCTAGATTTCAGGAATGTAAAATTATAAAACAGAAAAGCTCAGGTATAGATTCATTATGTAGAAAGTCAGTCTTTGGGGGACCATCAAAGTGGCTCAGCGAGTAAAATGCCACCAAACATAACCTGAGTTTGACCCCCAGACCCTACTTGGTAAGCGGAAAGAACTTCTGCAAATAGTCTTCTGATTTCCACACATGGATGCGTGGACACACACACAAAATAAATAATAAATAAATAAAATAAATGTTTTTTAAAAAATCTTGGTAATCATCTGTTTAAATAAGGCCCTGCATAGCCCGACAGCTTCTTTTTAAGGGTGGTTTGCTGTGCTGCCCACAGGCAGCAGGTGAGACCTCTGGTTACAGCCTGAGTCTTGGGCAGGGTTGCTGTGAGGGAATCGCAGGCCTCTGAGAATCACAATCTCATTCGGTCTCCATCCCCTCCCTTGCCCACTTTGGCTGCCGGCCTCAGCGTCGCTACACCTGTGCCAAATCCAGGCCAAGGAATTTTAGCATCTCATGGTGTTTGGAAAACATTCAAGTCATTTCTGCCAAAGACATTTGGTCACTGACTCAGCATTTTGACATGCAAATGGTCCTTTATGAAGAAAGGGGGAAAAGAAGGTGACCTGAAGCCCCACATCCGAAGAGCTAAGTGCTGAGGGCAGAGGGCTTCCTTAAATGCTTTTTGAAAGGCCCCCAGGGGATGGTAATGAATGCACAATGGGCAAATCTGATGAGAGGAGACAGAGAGAGCCTGCCGCCATCCTCCCAGGGCCCGGCCATGGAGAGATGGGGTGGAGCAGCTGCCTGGAGGGCGTGGCATTGGCGTGGGACAGGTCTGAATGGCATCTGCAGCCAGCCGGCCATCACAGTCAGCAGCTGTGTTGACACCAGGCCCCTGACCAAGTTGTGGGTTGGGTGTCTCAGACCCAGACGTTTTAGAGTCCTCTAAAGACTGGCTGCTCACAGTGCAGTCTGTGTGTCGTGAGAGTCTTTAAAGCTTGTTTCGAATGCAGGTTCTCAGCACATTCAATGTCCACCAACACAGAATGTGCAGTTTAACAAGATCCCCACAGGATTCATGCTGGAGATGCACTGATGGAGGTCTTCCCTGGGTCTCCACTGTGACTGCACGCTGGTGGGTGCTTTAAAATTACCATCTTGCCCAAGACCCAGTCTACACTGTATCAGCATCTCTGTTCAAATTTCCCAGGGAATTTGATCGCACAGCTAGGATTAAGAAGCACTGATGTGATTAATGGTAATGATGAAGTTGGGAAGATGGCTCAGTAGGTTAAATACTTGCCACACAGGCATGAGGATCTCAGTTGGGGTCCCCTGACCCCACATAAAAAACCATGCATGTCTGTACTCTAGTATTGGGAAACAAATAGATCCCTACAGTTATTTGGCTAGCCAGTCTAGACTACTGACGAGGTTCAGCGAAAGACCCCGTCTCAAAAAATAAGGTGGAGAGTGACTGAGGAAGACAATTGGTATTGACTTCTGGCCCCTACATGCCTACACACAGGTGCATGATAACACGCATATGTCAACATACATGAATACACACAGGCACGGACACAGCACATACACACTTGCATACATGAGCACACATGGGCCCATTGTAATACACACAGACACATAAACACACACACGGCAAACACATATGAACATACATGCACACATAACACATGCACATGAACACAAATAACACAGAGACACAGTACAACACATACTTGCAACATGAAGACACATGGACATAATAGCACACATGAGCACAGACAACACATACCAACATACACAGACATATGTAGCACATACATGAACACATACAGCAAACACACATGAACATACATGCACACATAATACACATAGGCACATATAACACAGGGAGAGACACAGTACAGCACATATTTGCACACACATGACATATGGACACAATAGCACACATGAGCACAGACAGCACATACCAACATACACAGACACATGTAGCACACACATGAACACATACAGCAAACACACATGAACATGCATGCACACATAATACACATGGACACATATAACACAGGGAGGGACACAGTGCAGCACATACTTGCACACACATTACACATGGACACAATAGCACATATATGAGCACATACAGCACATACCAACATACACAGACACATGTAGCACACACACATGAACATACATGCACACACAATACACATGGGCACATATAACACAGGGAGAGAGACACAATACAGCACGTACTTGCACACACATGAAGACACATGGACACATAGTACATACTCACAAACACACATGGACACATGTAACACACACACATGCACATACAAACACATAAACATACAAGCGGTGAGGATGGTGGGGAGGACGATGGTGATCACAGTAACCAACTGAGCAGAGCACTCACACAACCTAAATTTTCTGAATCACCCTAGCAACTCCCTGCTGTCTTAAAATAGTGATTTTTTTCTGTGCTTCAGAGATGAAGGAGTGCTGTGATGGCGTGCACAGATGGGATACGCTGCAGATGGAGGGTCAAGGGACGGAGAACTAAGCATCTGACCACAGTCCCACTGTAGGACCAGGGTGTGCACTGTTAGCATCTCCCATGGGACACAGCCTGCCCCCAGCTCACTCTGTCGGACTCTCTGGGAGTGAAGGATGGTAGCTACACGTCATACTTTGCTACCAGATGAATTTTATTCATGCAAATGTGTAAGACGCTAGAATCATGGCTTAGTTGTTCCTTTAACCGAGATCTTTGGAAACTAGGAAGAACCAGAACACTTTGGGGAGTTATCAGGGGGTTTTCAGCTCTGACTTCAGGCATCCCAGGTAGGTCGTTGACACGTACAAGCATCTAACCACACATGATCCAGTTTTAGTCCACAATTCAATCTGACTCAGAGGCTTTTTTAAAAAAAGTTATTCATTTTTCCATTCAACCACCCGCCTCCCCGTTCATCTTTCTGTCTACCCATCCGTTCCCCCTCCCACCCCTTCATTCTTACATCACGCCACACCTTTTGTTACTGCACTGGCACTGTGCATTGCAGAGTTGAGTAAGACGCAGCCCTCCAGGAGCAACGAGAACAAGTCTTGGAGAAACAAAGGACACACTGTGCAACGGGGACGAGCTCAAGATGTGGTGGGAGCAGGGAGGAGGATGCCAGGTCCTGGAGGAGTTGTTGCTGAGGATCTAGAAGACGCCACGACAGGGAGGTGCAGGAAAGGTACCTAGTTAGAGCGAGCCGACTCCCAAGAACCTGGACATGGAACTGTGCTTGTGTTTGGAGCACTGGGAGCCATTTTCCCTGAATATACAGGGTGAAGGATGCAGGAAACAGTACTGTGGCTCTGGTCTCTGGCCCAGTCTACGTCAGCAGGGTGGATATATGTTCTCGTGAAAGCCATCGGGAACACAGAAGGGTATAATCTGGGGACTTATTCCAGAATGATCACTGGGGCTGCTTTAGGGAGAGAGTAGGCTTTTGCTTTGTTTTTTGGTTTTTTTTGAAACAGTGTCTTGGTACACAGTCCATGCTGGCCTTGAATTTAATTCTCCTGTTTTCCGCTTCCCAAGAGCTGAACCGACCACATCTAGCCTGATAGGCAAAACTTGGAAAATAGTAATTATGACTATTGTACTGACTGGATAGGTTTTCCCCCAAAATAAACCGCAACTCCCAACAGCGAAGACCTGTGAATGGGATGGAATTTGGAAATAAGGTCTACAGATCTTGAACTTAAGGGTGGGCCCTAAAATCAGTGGCTAATATCTTTGTAAGAGAAAGGACAGAGGGATTTGAGACATGCAGCCCGGAGAGATGAGACTGGAGAGATGCGTCTATGAACCCAGGAACGCCCAGCAACCAGCAGTAGTGGCTACTAAGCGGCCCTGTTCTTATGAGCACAAGGCTTCAGTCTCTCTAGATCCCTCGGCCCTCTTGGGCACACACCCACTTCTGTCCTGTGCCGTGTTTTTTCAGCTCTCCTCTGTCCCTACAGTTCCAACACTTGCTCAGATTTCTGCCCTAAACACCTCTGTCCCCTTCCTGCTCTTTCTCCCGACCTCCACATGAAAGGACGGCAGCAGAACTGACTGTTCCCAGACAAAAAAAGAATCACATCTTCTACATGGTTTTTCTACTACTTCTTTTCAAATGAGATTTTCAGCGGGGAGTGTAGCTAGTGGTGGAACTCTTGCCTAGGATGAGGAAGGCCAGCATGGCAGGGGAAATTACAGCATGCGAAGAACTCTTTGTGATAATGTGGGGTATTCTCCTGACCCAGACCTGAATGGGGTCCACCAGCCTGGCTTGAGACAATGAAGCAGTCTGCTGTGTTGTGGCCTCACAGACAGCGAGCATGATATCAAGCAATCGCCTCTCTGTAGCGCTGGGGATGCAAATCTGCTAGTAAGAAGTACTACTGATTGATTGATTGATTGATTGTGTGTGTGTGTGTGTTTGTACAAGAGGGCACTTGAGAGTGTGTGTGCCTATGGAGGCCCAAAGGTGGCATTGGGAATCCTCCAGGATTACTTTACCTCCTTACTGCTTTGCTCTGGGGTTTCCCAGGCTCTGCCTTCTGGGCTGGAATGGCAGATTGCTTCCATATCTAGTCCAGCATGTTTACATGGCATCTGGGGATCTGAACTCAGGTCCTTTTTCTCTTGCTAGTCAAAGGCTTTAACCCCTGAGCCATCTCCCCAGTCCCTGATTGGTTAAGTTTAAGGTGAACATTATTAATACATGCAGAGTTCAACGGAACTTATTCTTTAGGATGGAATTTCAGTATAAATTTCTAGGTCTTTGACAGACATAGAGTTTACATTTTTAAAAAATGGCCACTTAGACCTCTGGTCTAGATGTCACTTTCCTCTCCTGGACAAAAGCTCATGTCAAAAGAAGAACCACTTGAGGGACATAATCAGGTCATAGGAATAATGAGAAGTTTAAAGTGTAGTTATAGGTGGGGAGATGCCTTGGTGGTTAAAGCGCTTGCTGAACAAGTAAAAGGAGCAGAGTTCAAATCCCCCTGTCCCAAGTAAATGTTGAGTGGACGTGGTAAGATGCTTATAATTCCAGTTTTAAAAGTTGGATAAAGTTGGTAAATTCTGGGTTTGATTAGAGACTACTTCTCAAAAAAAAAAAAAGTTGGAAGAATGATCAAGGATGATTTCTAAGATCAACCTTGGACCTTCACACACACAAACACACATATACACGTGTACCTGCACATACATGTGTACTCACACATAAGCCAACACACATATATACACACATGCACCTCCTCACACACAAACACATGCACATACACTCCTACACATACATGAAAATGGAAAAAAAATTTCTGTTCACTTTGGTACTATTTTAAATAGTCAAATACATCTAAGATATAACAACACTACTTTATATATAGCCTAGTTTATACTCAAATAGATCCAAGACATAAAATATTTATAAACGCTGTTCCTACACATTCACATTGACTTCATTTGACTTAATGTTGAGCCTCATTCCTGTGGTCTAGAGAGAGAAGAGAGGAAGAAATGAATAACTGAGTACAGCCTCTGGCGTGGTCTTTAATGAACATGACTGCATTCTTTATTCAGATGACAGACAATTCATAAGCAGGGCAGTGGACGTCCTTCATGCTTCCTGGCCACATTTGTAGAGACAACATACTCTGACACAAAAGTCACAGAGATTCAACAGTATAACGATGCAACGTGTGTTTTAAATAAGAAATGAATTAAAAAAAAAAAACACAGCAATTGAAAACACCCAGCCAGTTTGTTGGGAAAGAACATACAGCATACTCGTCTCGGAAAGATCTAGAAGGTACATGCATCCTTAGTCATTCACTTAACACGGTTTACTGGTCCCTTACCATCCAGTGGATAGGTTGCTAGTTTCAGGCTTGCTGTAAATGGGGTGCCTTCTCCTTCGGAGCTTTACATATGCTCCCCCTAAGTCACTGTCACTGGACTTGGGAGGAACCTTGGTGAACCCACACGATGAAGCTCTTCATGCTGTAACCAGATTCTAAAGGAATATTTCTGCCCTCCCTCACTCTGGCTATCAAACTATCAAAACAAGGGACCCTGAGACACTGGAATCCCCCTCCCCTTTTCTCCCCCAGGAGTCTCATGTTGGGAACAGAGAGAGGGACTTCACAGAGTATTGAAAATTGGCCAGTTGGAGGAGGAGTCGTCCGTCTCTCCAAAAGAGATTTCACACAGCTCGGATGCCTTGTCGGATCATCTAGAGGAGAGCCCTGGAGCCCAGGTAATTAACGATGACCGTAAGTGGGTGGAGCCATACCTTTGACCAGAACTGCACAGCTCTCGTGCTGTATGTAAACCCAGATCTGCATCAAAACCTCCAAGATGCGGCTGGAGAGGTGACTCAGGGGTTAAGATTCTGCCTCGCGAGCAGAAGGTCCTGAATTCCGGATCCCAGGTCACATGTATAAAATGTCAGGTGGAAACCACAATGGACTGTACTTCCAGTCTGGTGGGTAGAGCCTGGGAAATCCCCTGAGAGAAGCAAGAAGGAATAGAGGCAATCCAGGATGATTCCCAAAGTCACCCTTGGTCCTCCATAGGGACACACAGTGCCCTTTGATACACACACATGCACAAAAAAAAAAAAAAAAAATATATATATATATATATATATATATATATATATATATATATATATATAAACTTTAAAGCCACTAGCTATCCCTCTTCCCAATACTGGGTAGATTTCCTCTTTTTGCTTTTTACTGTTCATTTGATTTTTTGGACTGGTTCAGCAAGTGGCTGAACCAAGACACAGACCTGACCACAGGTCCAGTTACAAAATCAGGTCACATCTTATTGGGGAACGAATCACCATAAACTAATCTGAAACCCATCATCCCCATCGGTGCGACTTCCAAGGGTACGGAGAACACTGGCATGCTGGACGTGCTTTGCACAAAACAATTTCTGAAGAATTAAGAATAGTGTAAAAGATGTTAAGGCCAGACACTAGGAAATAGATAAGGCAAGCTTGGCCCCCACTCCGCCTCTTTCTGCGCTCTCCCCCCTTGTTCTACGCTCCCTCCCATGCCAGCTGTGTAACCACTGGTATGGTTTTGGTGAGCGAGCCTTCTCAGCCTGAATTCCACAGAGCCCAGAGGAAATTATTGCCCCCGGGTTTAATTGGAAAGTACTGTGACTGGGAGTAAAAATAGACACAGAAACCTCCAGAACATATGACTTCTCTTATAAGACATTCTGGAAAAGCCAAAGCCATAGGGACAGAAGTCAGGTCAGTGCTTGATGGGGTACAGGGTGCAACATGGGCCACGGAAGACACTGTTCTCTGATGGAATCAGTCCGATCCCTGATTTGGGGGGTTTGCTTACACACCCCTAGACGTTGCTCACAGCTCACTGTCCTGAACATTTGATAAAGACAAATTTCACTGCATGTAAACTGTAGCTCAAGGACACTCACTTCTAAAAATAAGCAAAACAAAAACAAAGGAGACTGCGGCTGACAATCAGCCTAGGAAATTAGCAGTGCTCTTGAGAATACTTTTGTGTACAACTAACTGTAATAAAAGACAGGCTTCCGGAGGCCTCACCCCCAAGGGAGGACCAATGTTTTCGGGGGGGAATTCAGAGGCAAGAGCATCCTCCATCTGAAGAAATCCAGAGTTACTTCCTAGAGTTCGTCACATTTGAACAGGACACTTTGCAATCCATCCCTGCAGTTTTTCTTCTCTACCAACTATGAAGGCTATACAATACTTTAGCATATATCAACAAATTACCTAGCCATTTTGCCATGGGTTTGATCATTATTTATTTCTGTTTGTTTTGTTTTTAGTTTTTTTTTTTTTAATGAAATGAAGCCATGTAGTTCATGCTAGCCTTGAACTGTCTATGTGGTTCAAGCTGGTCTTGAACTCCTCTTCTTCCCACATCTACCTTCCAAGGGCTAGGGATTCCACGGAGTCACCATGCCTAGCTCATTTTCGTATTTCTGAAAGTTCTGATAGAATAGTACATTTGTCAGACATTGAATATTTCCGACATATTTCAGATTATCTTGCCCCTTAAGTATGTTTTCTAAGTTCAAGCTCTTTGGGACACTGGTTGGTTGGTTTTCTACATGTGCACTTGTAAAGTGTTCTTCCACTATTAAAAAAGAAGAAAAATGCACCACATTTGTTCCACCTCCTGTCTTATTGCTGTGATCAAATACCGACCCCAACAACTTGGGGGAGAAAGGGTTTATTATTTTGACTTGCTTTGCACTCCAAAGAGAACAGAGTCATCATTGTGGGAAAGGCTTTGTAATAGGCGGGGAAGGCACAGCACCTGACTCACACTGAACTAGAAACCAGAAAGGAAGAAAGAGAGAGAGAGAGAGAGAGAGAGAGAGAGAGAGAGAGAGAGAGAGAGGAAGTGGTGTGGGGCTGGACCATCAAGTCCTGCTCATGATGACATACTTCATCCAGCAAGAACCGGCTATGGAGTAGAGCAGCAAGAGTTGAGATGGCGCCTAGGCTGGGGGATGGGAGGACATGGAGAGAGAGAGAGCTGATCAACTGATTGGATAGCGGTACCGTTCATTAAAGTGGTGCTGCGCATTGAATGTTGGTGGCCCCCACAAATTGACAGGTCAAAACCCTAATTCAACCATGATGGTCTTTGAAGATGGGGGTCCTATGGAAGGTTTTAGGCTCTAAAAACAGTGCCTTCACAAGGGCATTAGTGTCTACTATGAATTCTATATAAATGTTTCTCATTGAGGGCTTATAATGTGGGAATCAAAGTGGAAGGAGAGAAATTACTTCAGACTTCCACCTGTGTACTATAGTATTCTCTCTCTCTCTCTTTCTCTCTCTCTCTCTCTCATTCTCTCCACCTTTCTCTCTCTCAAAATCAAGTAACACTTAAGAAAGAAAAAATAATAACATTACACCATGTCTTAGTTTCATGCCTGCGTGGCTGTAATACACATCAGACCTAACCAAGGGGATTTCATTCATGCTCACAGTTCCAGGCTACAATCCCTCATCAGGTTTAGAGAACTTTGACCAGCAGGAGCTAAGGGAACTACCCACATCATAGCCAAAGTCAAGAGTACAGAGGTCAGGACAATGCCACAAACTTGCTTTCTAGCTTGCCAAATGCCGACTAGCTCTCTCTACATGATGTTCCCCACCCAGGATAGGCAGGTCCTCCCGCTTTAATTAAAGCAATCGAGACAACATCCTATAGGCTAATTCCTCATAGGAATGTGGAGAAGTTCATCTCTCAAGTGTCAGGTTGACAGCTGAGATCAACTGGCAGAGCCTGCCGCGGGTATTTCACTGAGGTGATGAGAAGTGGTCTAAC
The DNA here is from genome assembly GCA_023101885.1 of Typhlomys cinereus. Classification (NCBI taxonomy): domain Eukaryota; kingdom Metazoa; phylum Chordata; class Mammalia; order Rodentia; family Platacanthomyidae; genus Typhlomys; species Typhlomys cinereus. Next base: position 3,150,524 of record JALPQD010000263.1, on the reverse strand, counting down.
GCAAAGTCCTCAGTCGTAGTCCCACCTTCACCCTAAAAGAGGTGGTCACAGAATAGAGGCCAAGTTGCTTTGCATCTCTTAGAAGGTGCCCTTTCTGCTTCTTTTATGGGCTTTGTACTTGACACTCTAATCCAAAAAAATGAAGGGAAATTTTTGAATATACAGCAAGTGGAAAATTTTTATGTATCATGATGTCATCATCGAGAGATCAGCATGAACACACATGGGATGGAAAGATGAGGGGAACCCACATGAAGATGTTGATGGTTGTCACGCTGTGGCAGAAAAGCAATTATTAGCCTTTTTATTTTTCTTTACTCTTTTCTATACACGTCTTCAAAATAAACTTGTCTTGTTTTCAAATTCAGCAAAACAATGGAATTTATGATTTTTTCATAAATTGAGCCTTTCATGATTTTGATGACTTTTAATTTTCTTTATTTTTTTAAATATTTATTATTATTATTATTATTCATTCAACTGTGTGCATATGTGCGTGTATGTGCGCGCGCGTCTGTGTGTGTGTGTGTGTGTGTCTGTGTGTGTATGTGTGTGTGTGTGTGTGTGTGTGTGTGTGTGTGTGTGTGTAGAACCACGGACGAATTCGCGAACCACCATGGACGCCTCCACCTCCTTCTGCCCCGGGATTCACAGGCTCCGCCCACCAGGACCAGAAGCGCAGGCCGCCCCCACTTCCGCCTGGCGTCTATACGTGGGATCTGGGATCCGAACTCAGGAGCTTCCACCTGCAAGGCGGAGGCTTAACCCCTGAGCCACCTCTCCAGCCCGACTTTTAATTTTAGCTAACTCTCTCCACCACATAATAAATTATGAGAGAAAGATACTACATCCCTTGGTTAGTTATCTTTAAGTGACTCTGTGGTAAGCAAATCAAATTCTTTGTTACATACAGAGAAGCATGGACCATGAAGCTGGAAAGAACCCCACACAGCTGCAGACCAGTTTGAAACAGGGTAGAAATTACAGACTTGATTTGCTTCAGTCAGATTCTGAAATACAGACACTCCTGAAACTCAAAGAACACCCCAAAAATCCTGTTTTCTCACAAAGTCCCCAAGTGATAAAGCATAGCTCAGTATGCTTCCTGCTTCTTAAGATATATTTTTAGCAGGAGAAAAAGAAAGATTTGGACAAAGAAAGAAAGGAAGCACCTCTTTTCCCCCTTCTCCTATTTGTAAAAGCAGAGGCTCAGTGATTCTGGAAACAGTTATAGAGCACCCCAGTCACGTGACACTGCCGCCCTACACCTCTGTTATAAGCAGTAGAATCTCCGTGGCTCAGTTTGAATAGTGACATCCCAATTTCTCTCCTGTGGTTTTGAATGAAATCTCTCAAGAAGCAACGAGATATGATAAAATGAGCATACACATGGGATCAAGGGGTCACGAGTAAGAATCTCAGCTTCAGTGTTTTGTCATAAAAACCCCACAGGGGCGATTTGACTTCCTTGTGCATATGGGATCTGTTCCCAGTACTGAGATGGAGTATGAATGAATTTCAACAAGACCGAAGACCAACAAGTCTTGAGTTTGCTTCTCTGTGTTGCTTTCTTTCCTTATCACTGTGAAAAAACACCTGGCAGACACAACGTACAGGACAGGCTCACCTCTTGGATTCAGAGGGTTACAGCCCATCCTAATGGGAAGGCACCGTAGCCTTCACAGCAGTGGGAGGATGGCACGGATCCTTGAGGATCTTGACAGATCACAAAGCAGAGAGATCTAGACTGGAATCGAGGGCAACTATGGCCTCCAAAAGCCCCCAGCCTCCAACCCTTCAAGGGCCTACTTCTGCAAAACAGTCCCACCTCTTACAGGCAGCCAAATGTGGAAGATGATAGAGATGAAGCCAGGGATGACCAAGGCACCTGCCAAACCACTTGGTACGTGTGTGTGAGCATTTCAGATACATGTGAGATGCATTTCTACATATAATGGGGAATTTGACCCGTGTACCTTAGAATCATCATTAAAGTTAACACATCAAGGCTGTAGAGCTCTTACCCACTAATTATTGAGGGACAGAAAGGATTAACTGGAATAAAGTCATGAAGATCCAGCTCTGTAATCTTCCAAAGGTGTTTTCTCCACCTGCTGCATGTGGGATCAGGACCTTCTCTTTTTTTATTATTATTTCATTTATCTTTGTTTTTTAGTTTTACAAACATATTGAGTACTTATTCCTACTTCCCTCCATTCCCCCTCCCTCCAATCACCCTTCGCTTCATCAATCCACTCCATTCCTTCCCACCCTCTTGCCTGGCTGCTTCTACAGGGTTCCCTCTGGCTTGTCTACTCTTGTGGGGGCACAGGCCTCTGTGGCATACCAAGTTGCTCCTCAGGCCACCCCACTGATAGGAACATTTCCCTTCACTCATCTAGCTCTAGTCCCTAAGGTTTGCAGGGTGCAGTCTTATCTCTTGAATTCCTCATAGTCTATGGGAGCATATGATATGTCAGTCATTACGCAGGTCTGGTAGGGACAAGTCTCGCTGCAGGGAGTTCTTGGAAGTAGCAGTCCTGCCTATCAGGACCTTCTCTTTTCTCAGGCAAATGAATACAGTTGCTCCAAGGCTGTTCTCCTGTCTCTAATAAGATGCCGCTACCAGTCAGTCTGTCACAGTGCAGTCAGGGTGATCCTTCCACTATGAAAGGTTCTCTGCTGGGCTCCAGCTCTCCAGGGGATTCCCTTTGCCCTCGGGGGAAGAAGATCAAGGTCCCAGTGATGTCATTGCCGCTTCCAGTGCCAAACAGGTCTCTGCCATGTATAAATGTTCAGCATGCTCCTGTCCCCCGGCGGCTCTGGTTGGGACACAGCCCTCCTGGCTGCCAGGCTTTCCTCCATTGTTTTTCCCCTTTTCCCACATCAAGTCATCATTGTGCGCCTTCCTATGCGAAGTAACTTTGGTGTTGCATGGGAGCGGAGGGGAAATAAGAAATCTCAGGTCCCTCCCCACACCGCCTAGATTTGAATCTCCCATAAAGCAAGCCCCGTGAATGCTTGCGAAGCTGTATTCTAGCCCATTCCTGTTCATGTTCATTGCAGGCTTCACGTCCATCCTGAAGTCTCTCAGTCTCCCTACATTCCATCTGGTCCACAGTGAGTGCCTTTCTCTAACCTCCCATGATTCTATGTGCTTCTCTCCACATTATACTATTCCAGATTCATTCCTAACATGAAGCCTGCCAGCACATAGTAGGTACTCAAAAAATGTCCCTTTTATAAATGAAAGGATCTAGCAGACCAAATAAAAATGTTAGTTTTCCTGTCTTTACTGTTCCTTAGACTTAGATGATTCTCTTTTCTGATTCAACTGTCAACTGCTCAGGCCAAGCGAACTCTTGGGAATAGCTGTTCTTCTATACTCCTTGTAATGGTTAATATTGACCTAGAATCACCTAGGAAACAGGCCTCTAGATATGCCTGGAAGGTACAATATATGAGTGAGGTAGAAGGGCCTACTTCTAAGAGTCAGACAAATAAGAAGAAAGGTAGCTGATTACTAGATGAACATACATACATCTCTCTCTGATTCTTGACTTTGGATGTAATGTGATCACCTGCCTCAAACTCCTGTCACTATGACTTCCCCACTATGATGGACTATGACCAGGGAACTATGAGCCTACAATCAACCCTCTCTTCAAGTTGCTTTTGTATCACCAGCAACAGGAAAAGTGATTGAGACACCCCCATAGGACCGTAGATTACTGCAGGCCTTTGAACACATAAGTCTTCCAGCTCCTTTCTTGGCTACAGATTCACTCAGCTTAGAAATAAAAGCTTCAGTGGATTCAAAGACTTTTTTTTTTGAAGGACCTGAAATTCCCTAGAAATCCCAGCTTCATCTTGCTCACTTGCCTGCACTAACTCAACTCCTCTGTTAGAGAGTGTTTGGCTCTGACTGCTGCAAGATCCCAAACACACGGAAGGAAAAAAAAGAGCTCAAAGAAGCCCAGGCACGTGGCCTCTGAGAAACCATCGGAGCATCATGTGCGCGGCTGACTTTCAGGAGTGAAATTGAAAGGATGCTAGCCAAATCACAGCCTAGCCGGAGTTCCCTCGGAGGCCAGCCAGCCCCGAGGGCAAAGAAAAGCAAACAAAAGAGACATTCTTTCTGCTCCTGACTGAAACAAAGACCCACAGAGGAAACTCAAGGAGTAGTAAAAACTGTAAAATCAACAGAAATGGGGGCCCCTGTCTGGGGAGCCTACATCTGGTTTCAATGTAAACATCCTTAAAATGTTTCCAGAGTGAATACACATTTGGCTAATTTATTACTGAAGTGCTCCCCACACACACACCACCCCTGGGTTTGAACCAGGGCATCCTTGCTCATGCGCAGCTCCATTGCTACCTTCTCCAGGTGGAATATGACAGAAAGTAAACGACAGAAAGCCAATGAAACAGAACTGTCTGTAAAAACCCAGGGGTGTCTGGACAGTATATTTTGAAAAGTAGACGTGAGCCACGCATCTAAAGCAGACTGGATTATACATTTAGTTGGAGACACCAGAAATGAGGCGGGGAGGGGGGGGGAGGCACCCAAAGGCCCGTGGCCTGCCCTGGCTTCTGTCTAGAGACTCCCAGTTGGGAAACTAAGCTTGTGCTTGATACTCAATGTAAACCATTAAAATGGAACTCTGGACAGAGATTGCAAGGAGTGGCCAGGGCATAGACACGTTTGTTTATTTGTTGTGGGGGTGGGGGGGTAGAGGATGGGGGAGGCTCTTATTCTTTTTTTTTTTTTTAAAGGTCTGAAGCTAGATGTGGTGGTGCATACCTTCTGAGGTTCTCAGAAGGCTGAAGCAGGAGGATTGCTCCAAGTGTGAGACCAACTTGGGCCAAGGGTACATAGATCAAGACACTGTCCCGAAACAAACAAAGAGGTCTTTGATGGGTGGGCAACGCTTAAAAAATGTCTCCGGGGCAGTAATTACCTGGATCTGAGTAGCCCCTTTAGAGAAAACGTATGCTTGTGTGTCCCCGTCTTGAGCACCCTATTCCCCGGGCCAGAGTGATTTGTCCTGGCTCGCTTTCTGATACTGTGTGCGCTTCCAGCCAGGCGTGGAGCCTCTAAGTGGGAAAGAAAAACAGTTCTATCTCTGCACTGGTTGGCACTTCATATCCTCCTTCCCCGTGTCTTTCTCTTTCTATCAGTCCAGCATACTAGACTTTTCTTAATGTTACCTTTGAAAACTTACACAAATTCCAATTCTGTGTTGATGTGTATGTGTGTATATACACCCCAAACTTCAAAGCATAAATAAGCAACTGTCAGAGTCATGACAGAGTTGACACATGTGCATGACGGTACCCGCCATCAGCCATTGAGCTTAAGCTTCATGATTCTGCTTCCAGTACAATTGTGTCAACGACAAACAGTCAAGATTTTTTTTTTTAAAGGCAAAGACATGTGCTGGAGAGATGGCTTAGTCGTTCAAGTACTTGCCACACAAGCATGGCACCCGAGTTTGGATTCCTAGAGCCCACATTAAAAAAAAAAAAATCTAATTGGCCAACTGGACAAATCAGTGAGCTGTAGACTCAATGAAAGACCCTGTCTCAAAAGATAAGGTGGAAAGCAATTGAGGAAGATGTGTGATGGCAATCTTTGGTCTCTACACACACACACACACACACACACACACACACACACACACACACACACACGCAAAGGCCAGTTGGGGTTGCCATCATTCCTCACCCCATTTTTACCCCCAGTGTTCTTTTTTAGTATCTCATGATCTGCAAATGCTGGCCCCTAAATGGGAATAAGGATCAGAGTTGGTGGTGTGTACCCCACCCCCCCTGCAGAAAGGACAGCCCATTTCATAGATCCCAGATGGGGAAAAGCACAGAGCTGGACATGCTGGTCACAAATCAGAATCTCTTTTCCTGCTCCCTCCAGTAACTTGGTTAAAGTAAAAAAGACACCCTCCTGCTCCATCCTGAATCATCAAACAAGAGTTTTGGAATAAATTAAACATGTAAATATGGAGCTGGCCACCCGCTTGCACAGCATGGAAATCACTTTCAGCTGGTAAATATTTAGGTGAAATTGGTCAAGAGAATAACTTGGCAGCTGGCGCTCTTTGAAATGATGGAGCCGCAGCACTTTGGAAAAGAGAAGAAAGTGACTTTTTGATTCGTATTTGCTGACCCTCAACCATTTAAGTAGCATTTAGCAAACCCACATCTGCTGATGCCGCAGTAGCAGAGACGCTGTTGTAACATGCAAATGAATAGCAAGGCAGGAAGGGTCATTAAAAAATTGGGGGATTTTCTTATGATCTCCATGGTAGTAAGATTTTTGTATCAAATTCTGCTTGAACCCCAAAGCATTAGCATTCAGGTAAAATGATCAACCATTTCTCAAAGTAGAACAGAATATGCTTTTGGAAAACAATTCTAGAATAGAGTACTTTTGGAAGAATTATTGAGGGGTGATGGCGCGATCATTAAAGCACTTGCTTAATAAGCAAGAATAAGCAAGAATACTGGATTTTGGACCTCCAGATCCCATGTAGATGCCATGTAGGTATTGCGGCCTAAAGGTAATTTCAGCCCTGGAAGATGGGGACTCAGTCTCCAGAGGAAGCTGGACAGCCACACTAGTCCTGTTTATGAGCTCTGGGTTTGGAGACATTGTCTCGGAAGACTAAGGCGAAGGAGCCATAGAGATGATCTCTGATGTCATCTAGGGCTTCCTTATATGGACATGCGCACATACTCATATGCGCACATACTCCTATGCACACATACTCATATGCACACATGCACGCACAAAAAAATAAGCTTTGATTTAAAAAGAAACCCTTTAGCAGAGAGCCTTTGCAACTTGAGAATCAAGCTAGTGGTATGGAGGTGCCTTGCCGTCAACCACCGGTAAGGAAAGGGGCAGACAGAAAGGAAGCTGGCAAACCTGTCAGCTGGTGGCCTTTCCAGTCATCTGAAAAAGTAAGGGCATGTCTGGAGGTAAAGAGCTATCAAAGATGCACCTCTGTTATCAGAGTGATAAGCATTCAGGTAGACCATGAGCAGCCCTCTCTACGCACTCCCTTCTATGCATGCTCCACTCCAGCTGGACTGCCTCCCATCTCCATCTTGCTTTAGTCATGTTTTCCTGCCATGTCTGCCACCACCATGGCCCCCGCCTCCTCTGTGAGTATTAAAATCCTCATAGCAAGGGGACTCAGTAGATGTGTACAAGTCTGACCCAAGCCCCACTCCTGGATCCCATAATATGATAGGAAAGAACCCACCCGCAAAGTTGTCCCCTAACCTCCCCATGGGCACCTCGAGTTGCATGCACCTTGAGTGTGTGGGTGCACACGCTCACACACACACACCAGATAAACAAATAAATAAAATTTGAATCTTCCTAGAGCTGGACTACCTGAGTTGGAGCTCTAGGCTGGCATGGACTAGTAGTGCCATACCGGAAACAGTTACTAACCTTTCCATGCCTTTGCTTTGCCATTCTCAAAATGAGAATTAGGAATAATACTACCTCCATGGAGTTGATGTGGGATGAAATATTAGAGCCAGGTTCACACCACCTTCTGGTCAACCTTCTATGAAGTCACTGGGCTGGCCTGCAGCCCGTGCTGACTGTTGAATAGGTATGAATTCTGTCTAATACAAAATCACGAACTTACTGAGAATATTCTGAGTTCTTTCACAATTAAAAAAAATTAAACTTATTAAAAAATTTATTTTTCTATTTATATTTGAGAGAGAAAGAGAGAGCTGGTGTGTGCATACAGAGTATATGTGTAAACGTCTGAGGACAACTTTCAAAAGTTGGTTTGCTCCTTCCATTAACATGAACTTAGGAAATGAACTTCTGTGCACAGGCGTTTTGACATACCAAGCCATCTTTCCAGCCCCACAGTGGTTTTGTTTGTTTGTTTGTTTGTTTTCTGTAACTGGACTGCACTGCAGTTCTCCAGTGTGAGCTTTGTAGATAACAACTTTGTTTCACTCTGTCAAATGATTGGGCCTTCCTGCTCGGTGTAGACTTTACAAGTGTGAGGGTACTTCGGTCAGTCTTCACCACTATTAATCTATCATAATAGCTCATAATTCGTGGTCCTTTCTGTTACTCTGACCCCGAGACCGCATTAAAGTCAATGAGCATGTATCCATGCGTGTGATCAACCACCTGTTTCATAGTTTACAATTTGCTGGGTTGTTTGCTGGGTTGCGTCCTGTGCTCAGTAACTAACTTATCGGGGATCTGGGAGACAGTTCTCTGTGAGTTTCCCTAAGTGACTCCAAACCTGTTGACAGTCCCAAATCTGTTATCAGGGCATGGGTCTGAAGGTAAGGACTTGAGGCAGATAGGACTTCCTGGGAGCAGGCGACAGGGGATCTGACACCATCATGCGTTCCCTCGCCCACCCTCTCTGCTGGCTGATGTTCTAAGTGCCTGTCACTCTCTTGCAGAAGAGAAAAATTCCATATAAGGAAAGGCCAAGCAGTCCATTAAGCAGCCTGAAGTGTTCCTGGGGCTGTGAGCCCTCGGGGCGGGAAAAGCAACTTCTGGCAGAGACTCCAGCCTGCTCTGTGGCCAACTTGTACAGGAACAAAGTGCATATTGTTCCCCCCCCTGCCCCGAGCTTCCCAGGATGGTAAAAATACACATTCTACCTTGCGAACGGGCCGGGGGCCGCTGGCTTTCCTGTCCCGTTTCCAATGAGTCCTAACACAAATGAACTATGTTCCCCACTCTGAATTTATGAAACCCAGAGCTAAGCTGTGTGGTCAGTAAATCAGTGCTGGTAAATCAAGTGCGGAAGCGCCAAGGAGCATAGCAGGTACCCCTTGCCGGTTCTAGTGGGAAAACGACTCTTGGAAACACTATGGCCCACTTGCCCACCCCACAATGTGCTTATTGTTCATGAGTTTGAAGATTTCAGCCCCCTGGCTAATGCTGCTAAAAATCTGGCATCTAAGGTGAAAGAAATGACTAGGAAGTAAAGTACTTGCCACGTGACTATGAGGACTGAGTTTCCATGCCCAGAATCCATATAAAAAGCCAGGCATAGGCGTAACTGTAATTCTAGTGCCAGGTGGAAACAGGCGGATGCCTGAATCTCACTGGCCAGCCAGTCTCAGCCGAATCAATGAGCCACAAGTTCAGTGAGATACCCTATCTTAAAAAATAAAGTTGAGAAATAATTGAGAAAGACACTCAAAGTTGACTTCTTGCCTCCACATGCATGTACACACACAGGGACACACATATGGACACACATGGACACACACATACACACACACACACACAACTCCAAAACCAAAGCAAACAAGATAAAGAAATAGAAGGAAGACTTTTTGGGAAGAAGAGGTGACTCAGTGGAAATGGGAGGAGATTAGCGAGGGTAATGGAGTGGTAACAATGGCCAAAACGCATTATATACATATGAAATTGTCAAAGAATAATATTCAAAAAGAAGAAAGATGGGCTGGGCAGATGGCTCAGTTGTTAAACTCTTTACTTCGCAAGCAAGAGAACCTGCGTTTGGGTTCCTAAGGTCATATGCAAAAAATGCCAGTGGATATGGAGTGATCTATAATTCCAGCCTTGGAAGGAAGAGCCTGGGAAACCCCAGAGCAAAACAATAAGGAGGTAGAGCAATCCAGAATGATTTCTGGTGTCACCCTTGGACTTCCACAGCCACATACACTCTAGTGCCTCCTTATACACTTGCCTGTAACATATATGTATACACACACACACACACACACACACACACACACGCATGCATGCACATTCAAAACAAAGAGGAGGAACAGGAAGAACAGGAAGAGGAGGAGAATGAAGATGAGAAGGAAGAAGAGGAGAAAGAGGAGGAAGAAAAGAGAAGGCTTATGTCGTTCACTGTAGAGTCTTCAAGCATTGCATATACTATTAGAAAAGTTGTTCTGTGCACATGCTGAAAGGAAGGACCTCCAAGAGTCAGGAATGATGGAGGTTGGGAGCTCAGACTACCGAGAGAGGTTCGTGGAGACGATGCCTTATTCTTAGAACCCAGCAGAGAGGAAGAGAACAAAAGTAACCAAAACCTGGTGGGAGGCCAGGGCCCTAGAGTCCGACCTGTTAAATGCTGGACTCAGCTGCGTCTCAGAGGCTGTGAGGTCTGATGCTAGAGTGAGAACCAGTTAACCGGCTGCAGCTAGTGACATCAGGGACAAGGAAGACTCATTGTGGGCCTTTGTTCCCTTGGTTTATTACCAATGAGATGGTAACACAGTTGGCAGCTATCTTAGCCTCTTTGGCCCTCTGGATATTTATGAGCTCGGAAGCAGTGAGACCTGACAGATTTCTACTTTAAAGAAAGAAGACCCTGGGGCTCAGAGCTGTGCCCCAGGCCACATGGCTGGACAGCATCAACCGAGATTTGCAAGCATAAGAAGCGAGAAAGAGAGTCCAGCAACCACATTCTATGCTTCAGCACTGAATGCCGCTTCTTCAAAGCCTATAAAATCATCCTCATTCTGCTTATTCTTACCAACTGAAAACACCTATAACTTTCGGGTAGGAGCTACATCCTCTGTATACCAAGTCATACCTCTCCTGAAGCCTTGTAGTTCCCTTTCTCCTTGCATTCTGAAGGAAATTTCAAATTTATCTGCTCTAGGAATGATCTGATCTTTCACTGCCCAGCTCAATTATCTACTGCATCTAATAATTTTAATTCTGTTCACACGTTTTTAGCTTTCGGACTTATCAGTTTTTCCACTTTTACTATATCTCTTTCCTCTCATCCCATTCCTGTGACTTAGAGTCTTCTAGCTCTGTTTTTCACACACACACAGATTACATGATAGGGGCCAGCAGTATAGCTCAGCAATAGAATAATTGGCTAACATGCATGAGTCCCCAGGTTCAGTCCCCAGTACTGGAGACGGACAGGGGAGGGGAGGAATTCCTACCCATTAACTGCCATAATCATGAGTGGCACACAGTAGCCTCTGCCATAAGAGAAGCTTAAACCTTTAAACACACTACAACATGCATTTATCATTACGGAATTTTCTCTGCACTCCTGCAGGAGGCATCTGTAGCAGTTTTTCCTCCCTGATTCTAACGGGAGTCTTTTGCATAGCGTGGCTCCTCAGCGTAATTATCTAAATAAAGTGCCACATGTCCCCAGCTAGGCATGGGAAGGGGTTGGCCTTGTCAATGTCCTTCTTGCACTCACATGATGATCTCAGCCTGCAGCTGGAGGGCAGGTGGATGGACAGCTTCTACCCAAGCTCCAGATTCTAGTGCAGCTCAGATGCCTCGAGACTCTGTCAAACACAAGCACAGGGGGCGGAGCGCTTCTGCCATCAGTCTACTTCTTGGACCGATCCATGTGTTGAGTGTGTGGAACAACACTTCCCAGGATGCAATTATGTGTCACACTTGCTTTGTGGGTGGGATGGAGTGGGGAGATCCCTCTTTTCTTTGATCCTAAAACAAGGTAGATGGGAGACAGTGTGTTTGACCCTCTTAAGAGGAAGCGGCTCTGTGAAAATAGGAAGGAGGGGGTCTCTCCTTCCTGGCCTCGCCCACCCCTTCCACTGCACAGATGGGGACCACCGTTGATGATCTTGCTTCTCAGTCAGTACTGGGGTGCATGTTGCCTTTTGCTCTGGGCATTTGAGGGGGACTTGGAAGAGCTGCCACACAACTGTTCCCCAGAACCATTACTGTGCTGTCCACAGATGATTTTTAATCTCCTCCACTCCAGACATGAACCACAGAAGTGAACTCAGAAATAGAAGTGAACTCACCACGCAAGGGCCCAAAAATGCTTACATGGTGTGGGTCAGAGGATGCATAATTCTTCATACACGTTATAAATGCTGGAGACCAACAGCCCTACTGGTCCAGATCTGCGCAGGAGCTATTGAGAACACACGCACATGGTGCATGCTAAAGAAGAAAAGTCGGCTTCCACAGGGGCTAGAATTCATCCATTCATTCTTTTTCTGAGTCTTGTGGTAAGTGCTGAAGTTGGGCATAAAAAATACAAGTAAGATAAAATCCTTGTATGGATATGAAAAATGCACACAAGCTATGCACTATGAAAGAGTAAAAGGTCCACTAGATACTAGTCTGAAAGCTTCCTGGCAGCTTGTTTCTCACTCAGAGTAGAAAGATTTCTGGTAGTTGTTGCTGCTGCTGTCTGAGGCTGGAGATCAGACCCAGGGCCTCATTCATGCTAGATGAATGCTGTACTCCTTAGCCCTCTCTGGAGTCAAAGCAGAGCTCCCCAGCCAAGACAATTCAGTAGCAAGAGTGTTTAGAACAAGCGATAAAGAACTCAGGGACCACACCTCTCCCCCCCCCCAAATCAATGCAAAATAAACCAGACTTCATCCCAATCAAAATTTCTACCTTTCAAAAAGTATCATAGTAAATATATGTGGCAGATTTGAATGAAATATATTATATATAATAACACAAATATAATTAATGATATATCACTTACATACAAAATAATATATATATATCATATATGGAAAACTGGACAGGCAAATATGGATCTCTGAAAAGACTCATGTTTAGAACATATCTTTGAAAAAACAACTACAAACAATTGAAAAGATAATCTTTATGGATGCTAGAATACATATCAAAATTATTTAACCTTTATTGCATGGATGGAAATTTAAAAAAATTTTAAAAGACAACTCAACTTTAAAAGTCAGAACAAAACACATGGCCAGATAACCATACTAAAAAAGGCTATGCTATGTTCAACATCAAAAGAGAGAAGCAAGAGGAGAATTAAAATCCCAACCAGCACAGGACTACAGCGCAGTGGTAGAGTGTGTCCATTATGTATACAAGGTCCTAGGCTGATCTGCAATACCAGGGCCACTCGAATCTATAGTGAGATGTACTTCAAACTTTCCAGAATGATGGGAACAGAAACAAACCATAGGGACATGAGTCCATGAGACCATGTTACACTCTTCTGGTGGAGCAGAAACTATCCATTAGTTTCCCATCAAGTTAAACAGAAGTCCCCCTCTGACTCAGCAGTTTGTTGCTGGGGGAGCAATGGAAACATGCATGCCCTGAAAGGCTTCATGGAGAATGGTAGCTCTGATCGAAATAGTTCCAAAAACCAGGTGGAAATGGCAGCGTGCAATTCTGGCCCTGGAAGGCAGAGCCTGGAAGACCCCAAAGCAAAGTAACGAGGAGCAATCCAGGATGACGATTCCCTTCGGCCTACACAGACATGCACACTCAAATGCCCTCTGGTACACACGCCTACGCTCACACACACACATTGCACAAAGAAAGTTCCAAGCAAGAAACAGCCTGACTGCCCATCAGCGGGAAAATGGGTCCTGAAGTGGACTAGGTTATACACAGAGAGGACGCGGCGAGGGACCTGTGCGAGGGTTAACCACGGCTGTCAACGTACTTGGATCTGGAATCGGCCAAGGGATGTGCTTTGGGCGAGGCTGTGAGAGTGTCTCCTAGGAAGGTTTAGCTGAGTAAGGAAGACCCTTCCCCAGAGGGGGCAGCACCTTCCAGAGGTGACCCAGATATGATTAAGTCTGAGAGGAAAAAGGGGTCCTTTTCACTGGCCTGCCTTCCCCGATTCCTGATGAGTGCATCTACCATGCAGTCACCATGGTGGCTGCCGTTCTTTGCTGACCTCAGAACCCAACTTCTTTGGTCTTCCCAAATGGGCTTGAAGACCAGCGGCTCTGGTAGCCCCCAGGCCTTCAGTGTTACATGGGGACAGCCAAGGTATCCAGCCTCGTGGATGAGCAGCTTCTGGGTTCCCGGCTTCTCCAGCATGCTGCATTGTCTCCTTCTAGAAAGTTCTTCCCTCAGTGGTTGCATGGCTTATTTCTCTGTTTTCAGGAGGTCTACATAAATGTTATTCTAGCAGTGAATGTGAATTGTCCCCCATAGACTCCTGTGTCTGCCGCCTTAGCTGCTGAGACTCGCTGGAAGAAGGCAGGTCATAAGGAGTGGGCCTTATTTGTTCTAGCTCTCTCTGCTTTTGTAACAGCTGCAGTGACCTCACCCAGTCTCCTGCATCTGCCTCCAGTCATGCTTTCTGCTATGTGACTCCCACCATAATGGACTGTACCCCTCTGGAACTATCACCCAAATAAATCTTTGTTTCCTTGCTAAGTTGCTTAGACTGGCTAAGTCTAAGTATTGTCTTGCAACAAAAGACAAGTAATTGCAACAGAAACCTTCCTTAACAGCCTTCTGTAGAATTCTACACACCACCTGAATCTCATTCCCATTCATGTTGGTCCTCTTGCTCATCCACACCCAATATATGAAACACTCATTGCATCTTGGTGGGGTTTGGGTTTGCTTTGGTTTGGTTTTTTTGTCTGCATCTTGCCCTACAATAAAAATGTCTTGACATCAGTCACTTCTCTTGGTTCGCTGTTGCTTCCTGACCAGCTAGACAGTCTCTGACACAGAGAAAACACCCAGTAGGTAGCTGCTGAACGAGCAAATGGACGTGTGAGTAGAAGGCATGCTGATGAAGGCCATCGCGGAATGATTTTTTTTTTTTTCTTTTTAAATGAGACTTCTATTCCGACAGGCCAAAAACATTGCAGTTTAGAAAGGAAGGAAAATGAATAGCAGATGTGTTTCAGGAAAAAAATAAACAGCCTACTTCAAAGTACCCCAGACACTTTCGAGGGCTTCTGCAGCCAACTTTGACAAACCTTTTAAGATGAGAAGCTGTGGCGCCGGATGGTACCGTGAGGCTGTCTTTTGTGCTCAGGACGGAAGCTCCAGGGGATGGGAAGCCCCTGGCAATCTGTACCCTTTCACTCAGGGCACTGCCCAGGTTCACTGCAAAGTTGAGTGCAGTGGCCGTCCACAGTCACAGCCGCTCAGAACTGTCCACAGTCACAGCCACTCAGAACCAGAGGCGGAGAATTATTGACGACTGAGGTTTGAGTCTTTGAACATGTCTATGAAGCGTTATTTTGCTAGGCCCTGATCAAGCCCATAAGAGATTATCTAATTGATGTGGAAAGGCCTGGCCTAGAGTGGGTCCAGCCATTCCCTGGTCAGGCAGATAAGACGGGGAGAGTTGGTGTAGTAATTTCACAGACTGGCAAGCTTAAGAAGTTTGCCCTTCTCTCAGCTCTTTCTGTAGATACAGTATGTCCAATTCCCTCAGTCTGATGTTGGGAAGAACTCTCCCGTCATGATAATGAGCTATAACTGAGAGTCAGGAGCACGAATAAACCCTTCATTCCCCAAAGTTGTTTGTTCATGTCTCCATATCAGCCACAGAAAGAGTAACTGGAACAGATTACAAAAACACATGTGTCATCACAATTCACTATAATTATGTTGTCGTTGGCCAGCTAGGATTCCTTGTTGGCTTGTCAGTTCCTGTGCTATACATGGATCGAACTCAAACTCACTCAACCCTAAAATCTAGTCACCACCCTGTTTCCCTCGAGCCTTCTGTACTGCGGACCTAGCTTGCTTCCTTCGGACTGTGTCACTCCCTGGGCAAACCTCATTCAGTGGACGGTTTCTCTGTTTCGTCTGCCTCTGTTTCTTTCCAAATGCACGCTTGCAGTGTTGGTTGACCCTTCCCTGCATTACCAAGACAGACCGCCCCCTCCACCAGTCCGTTACAGAGTCAGTGAGTGAGTGAACCATTGTGTCTCTAAGCTTTTCAAGGGGGCTTGGTCCTAGCCATGAGGTGGTGAGATCCACCATTCACTTCTTTCTAGTCTTGCCACTTGGGCTATTCAGTACCCTGGTCCTGTTGATCATTCTGTCCACCGGTCCCTACGTTCTTTCTAAGCCACTCTAATCATGGAGGCTCTGGGCTCTTCCTGTTCCAAAACAGCCCTGCCTGCCCTTCTTCCTGTGAAGCCTCTGATTGAAAAGACAAGAAGGAATGCATCTCAGCAAAGACTTTCCCAGATGACGTCTCCCTTCAGATAAATCTATCCTGTAGCTTTCCATTCACAATGATGTAAGATGACTAAGCTTAATATGCAAAAGATATGAGTGTGCTAGGCAGTGAGTAAGGTTGCTCCTGCTATTTAACCCCATCTTGGAGGCTGCTCAAAGCAGTGTGTGGTCACTGGAAGAAATGTTTTCTCCAGCCTTTGGGAAACTGAGGGTCAAATCTGCAATTCTGAAGCAAAAGCATCCATGTTATTACTTCCTCCTGAGAGAAAGGGCAACTCCTATTCTTGTTCGGTTCTGTCACTTACTTGTTTATTGGTCTGGATCTCCTGATCCCAAACCCCAACTTCTCTGATATTGGGGTGAACCACTGTGCTCGGTTCAAAAAGCAGCTCACCTTTGCTTGGATTGTTGTCTGGCCAAGGGTGACTCAGTGGAAATCTGATTCATTTTTCTATTGAGAAGACTAATCACTCTCATAACACCCACACCGTTCTTTAAACATATTTTCCAATACATTATCCACTCATTAAATTCAAATTTAAATAATCTATTGCTCTCATATTCACTGTCCCTGTCAAAAAACTAAAAAGAAAGGTTTATTGGGCACTGTGTGCTTATCTGTATGTTATGTGTTGTGGTTATTCTTTGCTGCCGTGAGACAACACTCGTGCATAACTTAAGGGGAGAAAGGAGATTATTTGATTTATGGTTCCAGAGGGGAAATACAATGCATTATGGTGGAAAAGGCATAGCAGGCAGCAGAGACTAGAGACAGCTGGTTTAAGTCACTGCAACCATTGTGGAGGTAGAAAGAACAAGAAACAAACAGTGAATTGGAAGAGGAAGCAGGGTTAGGCTACCAAAACCTCAAGGCCAACCCTCTGTGGCATGCTTTCCTCTAGCAAGGCTCCATCTACCCCCTAAAGGTGCCCCACTTTCCCAAACATCAGCTAAGGATTCAAACACATGAGCCTGTGGGAAACAACACACACACACACATATAAATATTACAGGTATTATTTATGGCCATTCATTTTTTGCAAAAGACTGGTCCTGGCACATTCTATTCATATATGAAGGTAACACAAAGCACGGAGGATTTGAATCCTGTTTTTATGCCTGCAAAGAAGTTTGAACCTGGGTGTTGGAGTGGCAGGTAGTTTTCCAGATTCCAAGAATCTGAGTGAATTTGGCCCATAGCCCATGAGCAGGCGGTGACATCAGCAGAGACTCAAGATAACCACCGTGGGAGAAGCATCTACTTGGCTGTCTTCACATCTGGCCCCCGTCCTGAACCCTTGAGCCCCAGAGAAAAGGATGGCCTGTCTTCCCAAGCCTGTTGCTCACACACAGAAAGCAAACTCCAGTTACAGGGCTACGATCAAAGAGAGGGTGATTCTTCCCCTCTGCTCTCTTCCCCTCCCCCAGCAGGATGGCAATGTGCTGCAAATACAGTGAGTGGAACCAATAGGCACCCCAAGGAAAATCTGCCAAGGGCAAATCAACCATCTCCCTTTTATAACTCACCACATGACACATATTTACAAAGAGGAGATAGGAGAAAAGCTGCTTCTTAATTTTGTAGCCAGGAAATTCAGTTGAAAACCATGGCTTCCCACCACAATTCACACGTTGTGTGAGCATTTCATTGCTGCCTGCAATTCTACAGCTTTGCAATAGAGACTACCGGGCTTTAGCTTCAAGGTTCCCTGGAAAGTATGATTTGAACTGGGAGTATTCTGCCACAAAACTGCCTTTAATCCAGACTGATCGGCTGCAGGAAGCTTTTAGAACATGGCTTCTCACAACCCTCAGAGAACATACTGGCTAAGAATGGAAATGTGCATACACACACACACACACACACACTCACACACACACACACACAGAGTCCATGGTCTTGAGGGCACCAGGAGGTTGTGAAAATGGAAGGCCCATGTTCCTCCTACTTCTACTGTCTGCACAGTAAGATCAGTTTGACTTGACCACAGATCTACTGTAAAGAGTAATATCCAGACCTGCAGGAGGACTTGATGGAAATCAAGAAAGGATGCCAAATAGTTGGAAAGAATAGGATCTTCCAATTACAGAAGAGTTTATTGTGGTCTTGTCTTGCTCAAAGGGATATCTGAAAAGTCAAGTTGCTCTTCCCTGTTCTTGAAAAATATCATGGCCTACCAGATAGTGTCGAACTTGGGAAGCCGTGGTGTCTCTACCCGCCTTATCACTTGACAATGTAAGTGTGGTTTGTCAAGATGGAAATGAGCAGGCTTCTACCTACTGCTCCTGAGACTGGGAAGGCTGAGTTCACTGCAAAAGGGCTAGGTGGGAATGCCATGGACAGACTTTCTTTCCACAGCTTCAAAATCCTTAAGTCCAATTGCAACATAATCCGTGATTGGGAACTAGTGGGAAAGTTTAGCTTCACCTTTCTTCCTCAGTGCTAACCACTTGACCCCACATACAAATCTGTTGTGAAAGTATCAATGATTAAGCGCGTGAACTTAAAACATCATGGAGACTGTTTGACCAGACCCTCTTGCCTCTTTATACATTCCAAAGAACAATCTTGACTTGTTAAAATTCTTAAATCTAATGGACTTCTCTACGAGGAAGGAAACATATGTCTGTTGCAAAGTCCTGGGCAGCTGCTTGGAACATCTGAAATGTGACCAGATAACAGAAGAAATAAATTTTAATATCACTGAATTATAGCTAATTTTGATTTACATGGACACCTGCCAAATGGATACCTGTCAGCACGGTTCTACTGTACTTTCAATATTCAACTCGTCATCTGATCTCTTTTGGCTCCAAGATGTCCTCTGGGAGGCATGATTCACTCCTCAGCCGTCCTCTGGATTGATTCCTCAAAGGAAAAATGACTAAGAGATTCTGACAACATTAAAGCTACTGCAGGGGGAGAGGAGCTGTTATCTGGACAAGAACATCATTAAACAGCAGGGGTGGCTTAAGAGACATGAAAGTGAAAGAAACTCTACTCTGCCAAGAAAAAAGGAAATCAATTGCGAGTATGGTCAACCCCTTGGATTTAAGTCAAGGTTAAAGTTCTAGTTCCTGTTTAAGCTCTTCTTACTACATTACTCAAACATGGCTTTACCTCCCCTTTGCCCTAGCACAGTCTCCCCTGGGTGTACCCTGAGGCTATCCAGAGTCATATTCCAGTCTACCAGAGTCCCTCTTAGAAGACTGCAACTAAGATAGTAACTAAGTAGCTGACAGCAGCCAGCAACTTTCCATTTCCTGCAACTGCCGCATCCAAACCAATCTTTCTTTTTTTTTTTTATTAAAAATTTAATTATACATTTTAAAATTTTTTACCAGTTCCCTCCCTCTCCCCTCCTCCCCCTCCCCTTCCCCCAGTGCCTCCCCCCCAATTCCCAGAGAGTCCTTTATTGTGTACGCCTAACTCTCCTCTGGGTCCTCCTCTCCGATGACATATAAGGACCCAGTGGCATTTCCATAAGCCCTTTCTCTTGTTCCCCTTAAGCATAAGATCACTACTATGGCTGTCAATCCCTTGCCTCCAGGGGTCTCGGTGCCCTTAACAGATGCTAGACTTTATGAGGGCAACAGTGCGCTGGACATTGCGCAGGGCATGCAAAGTCCCATTACGATTGCTTTGGCCCCAACTATTGTTGAGAATCTTGCAAATCGTTGCTCCTCCCATCCTTTTGCTCTTACAATCTTACCGCCCCCTCTTCCGCAAATGTCCCTGAGCTCCAGGATGGGGAGAGATTAGGCTAGCCTAGTTCTATGTGATTGATATAGAGTCTCTGAAGTTCTGGATTGTGGTTTGTTGATTTTCTTTTGCAGTTTTGCTGCTCCTGCAATTCCCTTCACTCCATTCTGCTGGGCACTGTATGTCACCCCCTGGCCAGAGACAAAAAGCTGTTAAACTGGAGTCTTGTTGTAATAGCACATTCAAGGGTAGATGTAATAAGAGTAGGAAACCTCACTGAGGGAGGGGTCCATCACCCATTTGCAAAATGATTACTTTTTATCTGCTAGACTATATGCCCTCCCCTTCTGGTGAGATCAGGAAAGAACGTCTGTGAACTTAACCAGGTTTCTCATTACTTACTTGCAGACCTTGATGGAGGCCTATTTTCTCTGCTGTAACATGGTCTCCTCTCTCCTTGTTTCTGGTGTGGCCCTCCTAACCCATCTCTCTTGTTCATAATCCTTGCAATTACTGTGTTACATAGGTTTACTTTTGAGTGTCTCAATGTGGGCTGGGTGAGTTTGGTACTAGGAGCCACCTATTAGGGAGTACATACGGCGCTTAATTTTCTGGGTTTGGGATACTTCACTTAATATAATTCTTTCTAATGACATCCATTTCCCAGCAAATTCCAGTAATTCATCATTTTTGATGGCTGAGTAGTACTCCATTGTATAGATGTACCACTGTTTCCTTATCCACTCGTCAACTGTTGGACATTTAGGTTGATTCCATGACTTTGCTATTGTAAACAGTGTTGCTATGAACATGGTCGAGCTTGTGCTATCGAGGCGAACCTCTGCTGCATGGGGGGTTATTCCCAAAAGTGGGATAGCAGGGTCATACGGCATTTCAATCTTTAATTTCTTTAAGAATCTCCAGACGGCTCGCCAGAGTGGCTGTATGAGCCTGCATTCCCACCAACAATGTAGGAGAGTTCCCCTCTCTCCACATCCTCTCCAGCATTTGTCGTTGTTTGTATTGTGGATTTTTGCCATCCTGACCGGGGTGAGATGATATCTCAGGGAAGTTTTGATTTGCATTTCCCTGATGGCGAAGGAAGTGGAGCATTTTTTAAGATAATTGTTAGACATTTTAATTTCATCCCTGGTAAAGTTTCTTTGAAGTTCCAGGGCCCATTTTTTAATTGGGCCAGTGTTTTCCTTGGAGTTTAATTTTCTAAGTTCTTTGTGCACTCTGGACAGTAGAGCTCTGTCAGATATGTGGTTAGTGAAGATTTTCTCCCATTCTGTGGGTTGCCTTTGAGCTCGTGTGACAATCTCTTTATCTGAACAGAAGCTCTTTAATTTCACAAGATCCCAACTGTTGAGAGTTGGTAGCAGTGACTGTGCCATTGGATGTCTGTTTAGGAAGTGTTGGCCTAGCCCAATCAGCTCGAGGGAGTTCCCTATCCTTTCAACTATGCAAACCAATCATCTTTCCACCATGACCGCTCTTTCGTGGTAGCAGTAAAAAAAGAAGAAAGAACACCTGATGCTTTCCAGACTGGTTCCCCAACCCCCACCTCCCACCGCCATGACTGTTAAATGCTACAGAGGATTAGCATTAAAGACATTTAAAAAAAAAAAAAAAAAAAAGCAAACTGTGAATTCTCATCTTTGGGAGATAAACGTCAGAGGGAAAAGTCAGCCTTGGAAGGGACTCAGTCTGGTTCCGTGCCATTCCACAAAGGAGCAAATGGCCCAGTACACTAATTGAAAATGAAGCAAGGCCAAGAAAGGGGGAAGCAAAGCCCACTCCATGAGTCTCCACATTGCACCACGCAGGGATTTTTCCATGTGCCACAGCCTCTCCTCCCATTGCCTGCCTGGCTTCAGGCCAGGCCCAGCTCGCCTATCTACTCAGCCCAGACAGCAGTTGGTCCATAGAGGATTTCTCGAAGGTTCTGCAGCATAGATAGAGGGAGTGACCTCCTCACATACCACACTTCCAGCAGTCTACCCAGTGTCCTTCTCTTCAGGGCTCTTCTTGGTCAAGACAGCCAGGGACCCCTTCAGTGCAAATGCTATCCTGATCCTCCACTCTGGACAGGTTGCTTTGTTTTTAACTTGTACATTGGGGAAATAGGATATTGAATACCGAATGGGGGCTTTTTGGTGTATCAGATAATATTTCATTGCAGTGATGATGATTGTTCTTTATGGACATCTTAATCTTAACACATATTTTTGTTTGGTTTTTTTTTTTTTTTTTTTTGGAATCAAATTTGAAATGAATGGTTAAAGAAAAAGACAGCCAGAAGATATGATATGGGACATAGTTCCCCTCCACCATTTCCCAGGATATACAGTGATCACTCTATTTTCTGTCTCCATCTCCCTGCTTCTCCTTCGTAGGCTTCAACATTCCTCCCTCTTTCTTATAAACATCATTCGGGGCCTCCTTTTCAAAATCCCTCAGTGCCTTTGCCCTCTACTAAGGTAAAAATCTCAACTCCTTGGCCCATCCTGTGTATGTGATCTGGGCACACCTACGCCCTGGGTTTCACTGCTACCACACCACCCTCACTCTTCTCCTAGTGTCTAGATCTTCCTGAAGAAATTGTCAGCACGCCCAGCTCAGTCCCACAGGAGGGTGTTTGTACTTCACTGTTCTCTGCCTGGGATACTTTCCAGTCCTGGATTTGGCCTGGCTTGTTCTTCCAGCTCAGAAAGAGGTCTCCTCAAAGCACTGAAGACACCTTCCCTTGGCCATCTTTCCTCTCCACTCATCCTCTAGCCTCTCCCTAGCTGTCTTTATTCCCTGGCATTCACCATCACCTCCATTACATTGTTTTTCTTTTTCTATGTGCTGAGTGTGTGCACGTGCTTGTGTGTGTGCGCACGTGGGTGCATGGATATGCATGAGGAGGCCAGAGGTCAACGTAGGTGCCTTCCTTAATTGCTCTCCACCTTATTTTCTTGAAAAGGGCTCCACCACTGAACCCAGAGCTCATCAGCCAGGCTAGACCAGGTAGCCACAGATCCTCTGCGTCCCCACCACTGGATGCAGTGCCCATCATCTTTAAGCAGATGTTTGGGCGCTTCTGAGCCAAGCACCTCACCAACTGAGCCATCTCTCCAGATCTGTTTTTTCTAAGTAACTATTTGCTTCTTCTCTCCCTGTCACAGGTAGAAGGTAAACTCTGCACAATGGGGTTTTCTTTCCATCTTGTTCCCCCATTTCCCAAACACCCATGTGCTGGATGAATGAGTGGAAGAAACTCAGCTCTTCCCAGCTCTTTCAGAGTCAGAATCTCAATACCCATCAGTCCAATAAGCAAACCCAAAGCCCTCCAACTACTGCTGACCACTTTCCTTAGGGGACAGCAGCCCACACTGAAAGCCCATTTCCCCCAAGAGGCGTCTCCTTCACTAGGCACGCAGAAGCTGCCGTGGAGGTGTTATTACATACGGTGACAAGGGAGAACAGATTGTACCAGGTTGGCTGTGCAGGACCCACAGCTGAGCTTGCAGACTGACTCTGGTGCTATTCCCAGCGGTCTACCTGACCACCTGTCTCCAAGGCAACATGCCCAAGGTCTCTGGGGAACCATGGCACACAGGGCACATGTGGAAGGATCCTATTTTAATGTGTAACGCTTCTAGTTTCTATTGGTCTTTGTACAATTTCCAGCCTTTTTCCCTCAATTGATCTTTTGTCTTGCTGGGTGTTCTGCCCAAGTGTCTCCCACTGAAAAGCATTAAGATGATTGTGCTTTGGGCTGGGGAGATGATTCAGGGTCCAAAGTCTTTGCCTCACAAACAAAAGAACCCGAGTTCAGATCCCCAGATCCCATGTAAAAATGTTGGGCCAAAATGTCAGTGGTCTGTGCTTTCGACCTAGGAAGGCAGAGTCTGGGAAATTCCAGAGCAAAGCAATAAGGAGGGAGAGCAATCCAAGATGATTCCCAAAGTCACTCTTTATTCTCTATAGGCACCCACACTCAAGTGTCCACTTATACACACACACACACACACACACACACACACACACACACACACACACAGCTGTTGAACTGGACATTTGGCTGGGTTGTCATTTGCAGCATAAGGCATAGTTCTCCTCATTCTGCTTCATGAATGGGCAGAGAATCAAAGCCAAGATCACGCCATACATTAGCATGTGAGGCCACAACAAGATAGTGATCTTGCCCTCTCTAACCCTGTACTCACAACAGATGAACAACTACCAGCCTGCACCACAGCTGCATGCTGAGGGTATAGCATGGTTAAGCTACTATAGCTCCTCTCATTAGAAAAATTTCTCACCATCTTTACTGTTTAATTACCACTAGTGATAAATTAGCTTTAATATAACTATACCTGAAGGGTCCAGAGGGACAAAGACAGAGTATATGCAAAGAAAGACATCTTTAGCTTACAAGTTCACCTTCATTTAAACATGACATCAAAGCAGAAGGGGGATTACTTGAGGGGAGGAAAAAGGCCAGTAAAATGGAGGGAAGGGATGGAAGACTTGTGAATATGAGTAAAGTATATAATGATAGACATGCATGAAAAGGTTACAATGAAACCATTATTCAACATGCTGTCAATAAAAATTGTGAAGGGTGACTGTGGTTAGATATTGGAACCATGAATAATTTTTCCTTAGATATCTTTTCTTTATTTTTAGAAGACTATGAAGACACGTAAAGGACAGATACCCAAAGGACAAATTTGCTGAAAACTAAGCTACTCCAACATGTTTGATAACAATGTCATCTAGCACATCAAAGGGAGGAACATGTTCAATATGCATTAGTTCATTCAAGTTGTTTTTTTAATATACTGTCAAGGTCAGAAGAAGAGATGAGAAGGAGAGGAAATCAAGTGTATACTTACACACTAAGTATAATTAGCTAATGTCTGTATTGCCTAGAAGTAAACCCACATTGGAAGATGATCACTATTGGATGATGATTAATTGGAAAATAGAGTAAGTAAGTTCTTCAAGAATAGCTTTCTAAATATGTACCAGATGGTTTGTTCATTAGTATAAGAGATGTTACATTACATTTTCTTTACACTGAAAATGAGTGCCATTTGAGATAACATCACTGGTCAGAAAAAGCACAGCTATTTCCACACTTGTTTAGTGCAGGGTATATAATCCGTTCTATCCACTGGCCTAACACCTTTGGAAGTAACTGCACCCCATTCCCTTTTATGACACATCCTACTGGGCAGAGAAAGGAATGATGTCATCATCTGTACACGTACTCACTCTATAAAAAGTGATATGCTTAAAGATTTCTAAAAACACAGGAACACCTAAAAATTATCCTAGATCTGTGTGAAGCCAAATCCAAAAATCTCAGAAGTATGTCATTGGCCAAAAGGCAGCTTTTAACCAAAGCTTTTAACAGTAGAAGAATGTTCCTGACCAGTTCTCGTGCTGTTAGTTCTCCTGGTGATGCAGCCCTGGGCAACATTCGCGAATAAATTGACAAGAAGCAACAGCAGGGAGGAACCTGTCACCTTCTAGAAATGGCTCATCACCTCACAGAAGCAACCGGTCTGATAAAATGCTTGAGTTTCAGCCAAAGTCCAACTTCTGGCCAATATCCACCGCAGGATGCTTATGAATTGGGATTACAAATTGGCGCTTTCATTGTGACAATTTGTCACTGATAGCCTGGTGTAAGATCATCCTCATGGATTCCTGCAGGGAAGGATTAGATCTCTGTCTCTGCTCCTTTCTAGTTTTTTAATTACAATTCTTTTTTCCTTTCTCTCCTTCCCCCTTTCACCATGAGGGCACCTTGTCATCCCTCAATGCTCAGTTCCAGAAGTTTCCTCTGCAGGGCAGCATCATTTTCCTCAAGGAATATGGTGATCATTGTATTTATCGAAGAAATAGCTATCAGACACTGGCTATGTACCAGTCACGGAAGCTCAAGCAAGCTCAAGATAGGAACACTCCCCGTTCTTTTATTAATGTGGAAGAAAATCAAGGTTCACATAATTTGGGACCAAGTTTGTATTCTCACCCACAAACTTTCATCATGTGAACTCCTCTGTTTTAGGAAACAGGAAGGAATGTATTTCCTGGCAACCTAACTAGCCTAGGAGCTATTTGAGAATGAGAGTATCAGATCCTTGTGTTTGGGACATAGGAGCCAAGTTGTATGCACTTTTAATAAATCCCCAATTTAAGGTGCAGTCCATCGTGCTAGCCCGACAGTAGAGTTCCTTCTGGTCTCCTTGGTTAAAGAGCTTAGCAAGGTAGATCTGATCATATTTATTCCCCCATCATAAATTGTCGGTGGCAGAAAGCCAGATCTCACGATGCCTTTGCTGTACTGGTCCCTGATACCTGTGACCATTGACAAAGGGCAAGTAGAGGTTTTAAATATTGAGAAAGTGTGAGTGTGTGTGTGTGTATGTGTGTGTGTGTGTGTGTGTGTATGTGTTTGTTATAACTCTTCTCATTGCTATGACCAAATATCCGACAAGAAGCACCTTAAGAGAGGAAACGTTTATTTTGGCCCCGTAGTTTAAGAAGTGCATCATGCATCATGGAGGGGAAGGCATGGTGCCAGGGACATGAGGCAGGTGGTCATGTCACATCCTCCATCAGTGAGCAGAGTGAGATGGACACTAGTGTTCAGTTGGTGTTCTCCTTTTTTTACAGTCTGGGGTCTCAGTCCACAGAATGCTGTCGCTTACATTTAGGGTAGATCTTCCCACCCCGGTTAACTCAATATGGAGCTACTTCTCATATACATACCCAGAGGTTTGTCTCTCAAGTAATCCTGAATCCTGTTAAGTCAACAATCACCATTAACCATCACAGTGTAGAGCCACCTTAAGGTCAAGCACCCAGTTTGGACATGTCAGAGGTGCCCACAGGAGGCCCAGAGGGTCACTCTAGGTCAGCAGCAATTGCTCTCACTCCATGGTGGTGGAAAGGCCCTATCAGGAGATAAGGAAAGCATATCAACTAACTGGCTGTCACCTCTGATAAAGAGGCCACTAAATAGCATGCAATACGCTGCTGTAAAAATATCCTCAAAGCATTCCCATAGAGAATAAAACTCCAACAGCACTGAAATGAAGTAGCAGTCGGCAGGGACCAAAATAAAACCCTCCAGGACTACCTCGGCATAGCATGCTAAAATATCCCAAGGCCTTTCTCGGCACATATATTATTCAAAGGTCAAAAGATTCCCTGTTGCAAATACCTAAAATATCTACAGGACATTTCAGCGAAATGCCACATTAAATTATTTCTCCACTGTCATTCAGGGCTTATGTTCCAGAATGAGGAAATGGATGAGTCTGACGTCTGATCCTCCTGGACCAACCAGCATTCAGAAACCCTCATGGGGGTGACGTGCTGTTCACTGGCCTTGGTTAAGGGGACTGAAATGTGTCCCTGGAGAGAAAGTCTTGTAGCCCTACATCCATCACATGCATTAGGACAAGTCTATGGGAGTCCTGAGAGTTTATGTGGATGGAAACCTGTTCCATGAAGCTTCGGTTACAGGGCACCCACAGACCCTGCAAAACTGCAAAATTGCTGGAACAGAGCTGGCTTTGGGCACCGCCGACTGAAGGCATCGATTGCTGTCACCGAGACAAGACTTTTCTCAGCCTGGTTCTTTGACTTCCGTCTCCCGTGCGTTGAGATCATTTCCTAAGCGCATGTGGTGGCAAGATGTACTCCCTCTGCCCAGCCTTCTCTCAATCTGATCCTGTAGATTTGCTTTGAGCGCGAAGGCAAAGTTCCTTATTAAACCTCTCGGAGCCTCTGTGTCCACATCTACAAAAGGGACAGGTCGTGACCCAAGGCTCTAAAGCGCAGAAAGGGCCAGATACGAAGTTGATACTTAATGCATGCTCTTAGGGCTGTATCACAACCCAGTTCCCCACTGGCGACAAGGAATGTCCAAGCCACTGACAGAAGAAGCTCTGAGCGAGACACTGAAGCTTTGAAGTCTGCTTCAAGACCTCTCACCTTCAATGCACTTTGTTTCTCAAGAAGCTTCGGGATAGCATTCAATCTGATGAATGGAGAGCCAGGGAGGCCCAACACAGATGTGCTTGTGAATTTCTAAACAGAAGGAAGCCCTTTCCAGGCCCCTGTAGCCTGTCTCTGAGAGACGAAGCAGGTGGCTGATCTAATGTGGTAACTTTGAAATGTGAGGTTGAAATTATTGTTATTATTTTAGGAGAACACACAGCTAGTTATCTGGAACAATTTCATCTTTTTTTTGGTAGACTGTGTTCTCGTAACAGGCAGTGAGCTGCCAAACATGAATTCAGGCCACCCAAAAACAGAGAGGACAGATTTTTAAACTCGATGATGTGCAAGTTGCTTCTGAACCATCATAGAATAAAACATGACCAAGAGGTGATTGGAGGAAAAAGGGTTGTGGTGCAAACTCTATCGCTTCATTGCTCTGCCTTTTGCATCGTAAAAGTTCTGCACCAATAAGATGAGCATAATATTTCCTCCTTGGTCACTATAACCCTAAGCTCCTCAGCTATTAATAGCCTGTGAGTTTCAGCTCTCTGGAAGACTTTCAGTAACCATCAGGATTCCATATGGAATCAGAGCTTTCGAATGTCAATCACATGAGAGAACTTAGAAACCATTTCATTCGACTTCTTCAGTTGATGGGTGAGGGAACTAGAATCCAGATTTGCTCAACGTCAGATGGGTGGAATCACAGAATCATTTCATCTCAGGACTCCTTCCAGATCAACCGAGAACATGAAGCTCTTCCCTCCCAAATTATACTATTATACTCATAACCTTCCCATAAAGTTGACAGGACTTTATGGAAGATTTATGGAACATGCACAAATAACTTGAATTCATTCACTATCAGAGACCCAGTGAAGAAAGACGAGAGAGTGAGGGGGTTAGAAAGCAAAAGCCATCCGAACAGCCAAGTAAAACACACCCTGGTCTACTAAGCAAGAAGGTTTGTTCCGTTAACATAAAATTCTTGTAATATTGTCAGAGCGGGTAATGACTCTATCCCAAATGGCTATTTGCCTTCTGGGTTTGTTCAGTAAAATGGGCAGGAAAAAGCTCAGGATCTTTCTAGACTTCACTGTCCAATAGAACTCTCTGTGACCATGGAAACGCTTTAGACATCATGGTTAAGTATGCTGCTCGCCAATCACACATGGCTATTGAACACCTGCGTGGTGGCTGAAATTTTTAATTTACTCTTAATTAATTTTAAGTGGAAACAGCCATGTGTTTCCAATAGCTGCTCCATGGGACTTCACAACCCTGGATGGATGAAGCTGTCCAAACTTATTAACGGGACTTGATCTGAAAGCTTGTCTTTCTAACTTGAAAAATATTCAACAATAAATAGTGAAATCAGATTTCTCCCCCAAACGTGGCAATGCCAAAAAAGTAAATGTGTATCCATTGGGGCTCTCGGCAGCGAGATGGAACGCAAACAGCTGGTGTCACCGGAGAGGAACTGAAGCCTATGAGGACCCTCACTGCACCTCTGCAAGCCAGGCTCGAGGCTATAGGGACCGGGACAAGTTAGCAGCCCCCTGCAGAGCTGACCTGGAGCACGGTCCACAGTCTGCTTGGTTCCCCCCACAGATGCTGGGGCTGGGCACCTCCCTCAGAGCCCCTGTCATGGCTTCTCCTTGGACCCTACAGACCATATGTCACCTCTGATACACTGGCTCTGTGTGGTGCCTGCTACTATGAACTACCTGCTTCTCGCTGCACAGCCTGGACTGTGGGTCTGTGGTTGAAGGTTCCAGGGAGGCTGGAACAACAGGAAGATGGAGGCCGCTGGGGGAGGCGGACTCGCAAATGGAGGAGTCCTCCTCTCCTTCCCAGTGGGAGAGCTAAGGTCTCCGGGGCAAGGGGAGAGCCACAGAACTGAAGAGGTGTCGGCACACAAGCACCATCCACCGCCAGGGGAAAGGTCGAGACCCAGGCAGGGCTCACTGAGCAAAGAGAGCATCGTGAGAGAAAGATGGACGCTGCCAGGATGAGAGAAATGTGGTGACGTGTGATGCCACAAGCCACTGCTGTAAGGATGGAGATGGTTGCCTGAGACTTTGCTTTTGAAGGTGTGTATGTGTGTGTGTGTGTGTGTGTGTCTGTGTCTCTGTGTCTCTGTGTCTGTGTCTGTGTTAGTACTGGTATTACTGGGTAATAAGATTCCAGATCCTCTAGCATTTCAATATATTCTTTAATATACCACATACACCTTTTCCCTTTCTTTCTCGCTTTTCTTTTTTTTCCTTCTCTATTTTTCTTTTTCTCTTTTCTTTTTCCTTCTTTCCTTCTTCCTTCCTTCTTTCCTTCTTCCTTCTTTCTTTCCTCCTTTTTCCCTCCCTCCTTTGTTTTCTCTTTCCCTCTTTTTTCTTTCCTTCCTTCCTTCTTCCTTCCTTCCTCTTTCTTTCTTTCCTTCTTTCCTTCCTTCCTTTCTTCCTTTTTCCTTCCTCTTCCTTCCTTCCTTCCTTTCTCTCTCTCTCCTTTCCTTCTTTCCCTCCCTCTCTCCCTCCTTCCTTCCTTTCTCTCTCTCTCTCTCTTTCTTCCTTCCTTCCTTTCTTTTCTTCTTTCTATAATGGGTCCCCATATAGCCATTCTACTTTAGCCTTTAACTCAAGAGCCTCCTTTCATCCCACATACTTGGATTGACCTCTTCCTTTACCTATGCACGCCTCTGCATGTCCTCGATGCCTGTATGCTATTCCACTGTGTTGCACACTACCGTCCTTCCAGTCTAATAGTCACTATCCTCTCTATAGGACCTTCCTGCAAGCGACCTTCCAGACTGGACTTTTCCCCTCACAGAATGGGTTGGGGAGGGTCATCCCAGCCTCACCTAGGAGGGCAGCCACTCCTTACAGTTCCCTTCCATCTGGATGCAATTCTGCTCCAGCTGCATTACGTCTCAGGGTCTAGGAAGGCAACAGGGTATACGGAGAGAGCAGAAGGGGGGACACTATCTGTGCAGCCAATGGGGAAGTCATCATCTCTGCTGGAGTGAGTGTTTTGGTGGTATAGCTATTTGGGAGTCCCCTGTGTGCTGAACTACAATGAGCCCCATTCACTCACTGGTTTGCCCAGCTACACTTGAACTAGGTCTGTCACTGATGCCCTAGTTGGGGTGAACAGGAATGTGTGTGTGTGTGTGTGTGTGTGTGTGTGTGTGTGTGTTGCCCTAGGAAAAGTTCACATTGTACCGTATTACTTGACAAGTCCTAACTAGTGGCCAATTAGGTTATATATAACTTTTATTTTTTATTATTTTTTATGTGTGTATGTATGTGTGTCTGTGTGTATCAGAGGGCACTGTGTGTCCCTGTGGAGGACCAAGGGTGACTTCAGGAATCATCCTGGATTGCTTCTACCTCCTTTTTGCTTCACTCTGGGATTTCCCAGGTTCCACCCACCATGCCCAGCCATGCAGGTTGCCTGCCTTTCCACCTGGTGTTTTTACATGGGACCTGGGATCTGAACTGAGGATCTTCTGCTTGAGAGACAGTCTTAAGCCCTGAGCCATCTCTCTAGCCCATGCATAACTTTTCTTGTGAATTGTGTTACAAAAAGCATCCCTGTGCCTAAACCTCTGTGCTCTGGCCCGGCCGTTCCAGTACACAAAATTCCTAGAAAAAGAATCGTTGTATTAGAGGCAAAGCACAGCTCAGATTTTAATTTACACTGGAAGACTATCCTAAAACACTGCAAAATTTAGTTTGCAGCTCAGGGATGGGACAGAATGAAGGAACTTGAGGCACCTTCATTTGGACGCAGAAACCTAAAAATCTAAAGGACCATCAAGAAATTCAGTCATCAGCCAGGCCTGGTCGCACAGACTTATGATCCTAGCTGAGTCAGGAGGTTTGCAAGTTCAAGGCCTTCCAGGGTGAGTTCAAGAGGAACCTGGGAAACTTCGTGAGACTTTGCTCTGTGAGAAGATGGAAGGGGGAGAGGAGCTGGGCAGCAGAACCACAGCGGGCGCATGCAAAGCCCTGAATTCAACCTAACAACAAGGAATAAGTAAAATACAATGAAAGGAGGGAGGGAGGGAGGGAGAGAGGGAGGGAGGGAGGGAGAGAGGGAGGGAGGGAGAAAAGGAGGAAGGAAGGGAGGGAAGGAGGGACGGAGGGAGGGGGAGGAAAGTAAGTAGTTTAGGGTGAGGTATGAGACAGGGTCTCCCAAAGCACAGACTGGTCTCAAGCTTGCTATGTAGTTGAAAATGACTTAGAACTCCTGATCCCTCTGCTTACAGCCAGGACACCTGGGCTAGCAATGCAGCCCTAGGCATGTAGCATCACTTATGGGCACATGCACTGTCACACAAAAACTGAGCATGACATCACAGGGTCTTATGAGAACTCTGAGTAACAGGAAACGCTTGGGCAGTGCCAGCGCACGTGCTGGGTAAGTGTCAGTGCTCACCGGCTGGCTTCATGCATACTCAGTGTTTCATTCTGTTCCATCTTTCTCTTCCTGCTCCAGGGCCATACTGTTTTAATCACCATCAATTTACATAACATCTTTTGTCCTGACGAAGCTAAACCCCTTCTCATTTTTCTTGGTTTTTCAAATTTTTCTTGGCTTTCCTCATCCATTATACATACACATGGATTTTTAAGGCGATTTGTCAAGTACCACAAAATCCCACTAGGGTTTCAATCGGAACTATTCATTTTATACATTATTCTAGGGAAGCATGACATCTTAACAATGGGGGTTTCCTGTCCAGGAATATGGTATTACTTTCTATTCTGTTAAGTTTCCTTTTTATCTCCACCAAATGGTATCTGCTTTTTTTTAACTCCATTGTGTAAACTCTCTACTACATGTTTACAATTTTTGATATGTCTTTTCTGACCAGATTAAATATATGCATAAGCAATAGATTGTCATATGTTTTTATTTCAATCTTCATAAAACACCCTTATACTTTCATTTATTTCAGTTATGTGGTTATCTAAGATATATATGTGATCTATCATTCACCCGCCTAAAGTTCTTCAGTAACGCTTTAAGATGAGGTCAAAACTTCTGGGATCCTCACTCATTCATTAATCTAACTGCAGTAGTTTAAAATTTTCCATTTAATTTTATGCAGCGGATTCATATTCATGTGTGTGTGCAGGTACAAGTGTGTGTATGCACATGTTCATGAATGTGTGCCAAGTACGAGTGTATATATGCATACGTGCTCATGCACATGTGGAGGGGTATGTGTGTGTGTGTATGTGTGTTCATGCTTCCCATGAAGAGTTTGGTGGTCTCTCTCCCCCCACATTCCATCAGCCTCAGAGATGACTTACCATTTTTCCTATTGCTCCCTCTGGGGGCAGGACTAGGTCTGACCTTCTTTTTTCCCCTGGGTTTATGGAGACATACAGTGAAACACTTGTGGAAGGCTGCTAGATGACCAAAGTGTGATTGCATGTGTTGCAGTCAATAAATGGCCAAATAAGGTTAACTCTGGGCTGCTTTGTGACCTATTGCACTTACTTTTACAGTGCTCAGGGGATGAGATCACCAAGGAGGAGAAAGAGAAGGAAGACGAGGAGGAGGAAGAGGAAGAGCAGGGGGAAGAGAAAGAAAGAAAGAAAGAAAGAAAGAAGGAAGGAAGGAAGGAAGGAAGGAAGGAAGGAAGGAAGGAAGGAAGGAAGGAAGGAAGGAAGGAAAGAGAAGAGAGAGGAGGAGGGGAGGGGAGGGGACAGGAGAGAAAAAGAAAAAGGAAAAAGAAGAAGAAAAGAAAGGAAAGGAAAGGAAAACTGATCCAGAAAGGCAGAGAACAAGGTCTCTTATGTTATTAGGACAATAAGACCTTTGCTGAGGGCTCTGCTCTCTTGACCTAATCACGAAGGCCCCCTCTCTTATTTCCGTGTTGGAGATTAGGATTTGGGGGTATCAAGTTACCCATATGGAAAATTTCAAATCTTCCTCTCATCCTATGACCTCATCACGGAGGCCAGAAGACTCTAGACCGATCTCCTTCAAGTATGGGACTTTGGGAGGAAGGCGATAAAGCAAGCTTTTCTGCCACCCAACTTCTCTTCACCATGACAGCCTGTTCCTCTTAAGCATTGAAGTTTGAGCCAAAGCTACTCATTCCATCTCACTGCACAGAAGGCAGTACAGCCAAGTGGGCGAGTACTTGACTTTGGCCTCTATTTCCTGATCCCAAATCCGGGGTCTCCTATTTATTAGCTCTATAAGGACTCAGACAAGTAAGGTGAAGATGAACAGTCCAAAGGAAAGATAGGAAAATTTCTCAAAACAGGAACTAGAAGCAGGACAATTGATTTTGTAGGGATAGAACTACACACAGAGCATTCACAGACGAGGGAGACATTTTATGAGCTCAAACCCCTGCTTCACTTAGCAGTGTTATAACTTAGAGGAGGTGACTTGATTTCCATAAGTCTAATGTTTTTGTCTTTATAATAAGACTGCTAATTTTAACTACTCCATGCAACTACTGTTGCATTTTGCCTACATGGCTGCTGCTAAGTCACCATCAAACAGCTTAAAGGAACAAGGGATTTAGTCTCTTGTGATTTGCTGGTTATAGTTCTCAGTCCAGCTTGACAGGAGAGCTCACACCAACATCAGGGCCGAGGAAACTGGCCACACCATCTCTACATAATGGCCGAGAGAGGGACAATCCTTACCTGCCAGACCAGCATGTCTGGCCAAGTGTACACAAGGACGCCAACTTTCTCAATCAGCTCTCTGTGATTTATGCCAGGGCCTAGTTCCACCCACCATGGGCTGGGCCTTTCTCATCATCTAGACAATCTCCTGCAGGTTTGCTCTGGGCTTAACTCAAGCATTAATTCTCTGCAAATGTGCCCAGAGCTCAACCCCTCAACTGTCAAGTTGACACCTGTGCCTAACTATGAGAGTTTCTGTGAGGAATCAATAAGTTACACATGTCGACAACTCAGGCAGCATACCAGATTTGTAAGATATCTACTAGTATCATCCCAGCATCATTTGACTTTTGACACTGTTTTTGATAGAGCAAGACAAAGATATAAAATCTTGCTGTCTTAGTGGTCAAGTCCAATGTGGCACTCATGAGATGGCTGCACCGAGAAAGTTCTGAAACCCTCCCCACACCCTTTAAAATAAGTGTCACATAGATCCAACAAACATCACCTCCCTGAGTCACAGTATATGATATCCATCGCAAAGGGAGTCAAAGGGCATCAAAGCTGAAGCGTAGCCGCAGGCTTGCTGAGCCGCATGCTACTTGGAAGCTGCAGATAATTTAGGTCAAGATTGGGAACCTGCCTGGAGGAGCTAAGGAGCCCCGCCCTGCAGGGACAGCGACTCTTCACCTCTATGTCATCCTGGGGGAAGAGGAAAGTAGCTTTGGCCTCTGGTCAGGAGGGATCTCCAGCTGGCGTCTGTAGTTCACTTCCTGGAAGGGGGGAGCTGTGCTGGGAGGATGTCTGGACTCAGGGGCCAGGGCTCCCAAGATGAGTTAGGCTCTATGGTGTCACCTGTTCCTTTAAGGTAGGTCCCAGTGATGTCAGGAGAGTGGATTGGGAAGGATGCTGGTCTAACCACTGCTCCTCAACCTGGGGCCTTCACAGAGAGGCTGAGAGGATAGCACATGGCTGGAGGGGCCTTGCTTCTCAGGAGACCACAGAGGGGTCAGGAGAACAAGGACTAGAAGCGGGAACATTGACTTTGTAGGGATAGAATATACACAAGACAGGGAAATGTGTGATGAGAAGACCAACCTGGCAAGAGGAGAGCTTGTGCAAAAGAAGAGATGGGACATGGGCAACTCACTTTAAAATGTCATCAAAAGTCGGCTTGGGAGAAGTCAGGCTAAAAAGGTTTTAATACTGAGGTTTTAAAATGTGTATGTGTGTTTTTTTTTACATATGGTGGCTCAGATGGTTCAAAAGCAAGAGGCTTCAGGATATGTGATGATGAAAAGTTCACTCCCACTCCTCTCCCCCAGTCATTCAGTTCCCCATTCCAGAGGTAACTGAAGTCTCTCTCTCTCTCTCTCTCTCTCTCTCTCTCTCTCTCTCTCTCTCTCTCTCTCTCGCTCTCTCAGGGTACTTGAGTGTGTGTACTGTGGAAGTCCAAGGTGACACTAGGAATCATTCTAGAATCTTCCGTCTCTTTATTGCTTTGCTCTTAAAGGTTGCCAGGCTTCGCCTCCCAGGGCCAGAATTATTAGCTGGTACCATATCTGCCCCACGTAGCCTTGTGGGATCTGGGGATCTGAACTCAGGTCCTTCTGCTTTCTTTTGAGAAAAAGGCTCTTTAATCCCTGAGCCATCTCCCCAGCTCTGAAGTTTCTTGCATGCACTTTCAGGAGGTATTGCATGCATACACAAGAAAATGTGTGTGTGCATCTATCTTTCTTCCATAAATTTTTTTTGTCACATTTCACAGTATAGGTGAGAGACAATTACTATCAAAATATAAGGAGAGCTACATAAATATCTACTCTAAGGATACATTATTTTAACTGTCATTAGTTAATGGTCATTTATATTAAATATAGAAAATGTTAAAAAATGGCATGATTTCTAATATTTTGCAATTATCTATAATGCTACAATCATTTTGTGAATGTCACCAAGAATGCGCATGACCATATTGATAAAACAGGCTCCTAAAAATGTTCAGCACTTGATCAAAGGGTAGGCTAGTATATTTGTAGCCCAGTGTGTAATAAGGATGCATTGAAAGTTCCTAGTCAAGGAGTGGATGTGCCTGTGGTATCCTGGGAAATAGGTATGCATCCAACTAGACTGACAGGTGAGAAAAGGGGAAGGAGAGCAGGATAGCTTCAAGGTCATTAAGGCTCAATGGATATTTTCTCACTTAACATCTACTGTCTCATTTTTACTATTACACTGTCTGTCAACCAGACAGTGGAGAAAGAAGAGAGATGGGGCAGATAGGAAGCTTTCTGTGTGGCTTGCCTGGTTTTTTTTTTTTTTTTTTTTTTTTTTTTTTTTTTTTTTGGTTTTTGAGACAGCGTCTCCTTTAGCCAGGTTGGCCTTAAACTCTCTGTGTAGCCAGAGGTGATCTTGAACTTCTTACCTTCCTGCTTCACTATCTCCTGAGAGCTGGGACCACAGGATGGGGGCCACATCACAGGTTCCACCAGATGCTGGGGCCTGAACCACAGGGACTTACA
This sequence comes from Typhlomys cinereus, assembly GCA_023101885.1. Taxonomy (NCBI): domain Eukaryota; kingdom Metazoa; phylum Chordata; class Mammalia; order Rodentia; family Platacanthomyidae; genus Typhlomys; species Typhlomys cinereus. The sequence goes on along the minus strand of JALPQD010000263.1, from coordinate 3,113,675 downwards.
CACACTAGGCGAGCACTCTACAAAATGAGCTATGTCATACCCAGCCCGTGGGTATGAATTTAAAGAACCAGAGAGATCAGAGACAGGATTGCAACTTGCAAAGAGGAGAGTAACTAAGTCACTAATAAAAATCTAAGGCAGCTCTCCTAACAGTCTAAGATATTAATATTAATTAATACAAAATATTATTTATTAAATACTTTATCAAATATAAATAAATACAGCCATGAATCGGGGTAAACAAGATGGTAGGAAGATTTGCTTCCCGTTTCATTCGAGCTTGAATGAAATGGAAGCTGGAATGTCTGATGACAGGTTAGAATAAAAGAGAATCATAATATCAAAGTGGTCCCTGAAGGCTTTGTCTCAGAACTCACTGTGTCAGATTCAATCCATAACCTCAGCTGTTCCCACCATCCAGCAGGAACCATCGGAAGGGAGGTCAAGACCGTGTGGAGCCTGCAGAAAGGTCAAGCCTGCAGGTGCCCAGCTCCTGAGGGACAACTGAGTGAGGAGGACGCGTGCTCGGCTCAGCTCGCACGGCAGCTGGGCATTCCTTGAAAGGGAGCGGGATTGGCCACACTCCTGTCATTCAATCAACCAGGTGACTTTTCATGTGAACACAAGACAAGCAAGCAACAGGCCAAAGTCACGTGTTGGTGGTAACCGTCCTGTAGAATGACAGAGGAACTTTGTCCTGGATAGCTGTAGGACTGTCTGTATACCTCTATACTTCTTGGGGAGCAGGCTGCAAAGTATTCAGGGCTGTGTGTTAGAAGACTTGACCTGTTCTTCTCATTGCCTTATTACTAATGGTTACAATAATGCCAGAAACATAGCAGGCATTTGATGAATAGTGAATGAATGCATTTATTATGAATGAGTAAATGAACAGGTTTTGTATGTGGGTCCTTGTGCCAATATGTATAGCTATTATTCTAGGACACAAATCACATCAGTTTGTCTTATGATTTTGGCATATGTAATTACTTTCAATCACTGGTAAGTAGTGCCAAGTAAGCCCTAAATATCAGAGTTCTCTTAAATGGCATCTTTGTTTCCTTCTTCTTCCTCCTGCTTCTTCCTTTCTCTCCCCTTCCCTCTTCTTCTCTCTCACGACCTCATTTTCTCTTCCCTTCCTCTTCTGCCTTCTCCTTTTCCTCCTTCAGTTCATCCAACTGTCATCTACAGGTTGACAATTTCCTAAACTGTATCTCAGAACTCCCCCATGTCTTGCAGATTCAGGTATCTATCATCTCATTATTTCATATTCAGATGTTTTAGGAGGTGCCTCTGAATTAGGGTTGTCATGAACTGACTTCATTCTCAAACCTCATTCTCTAAATTCTCTAACTACATTCTCAAATCTGTTCTTTCTCGTTTGTTCTATGAACAAATGTTTTAAAACTTAGAACTAAAACATAAAAATATAAAGGCCTACTGTCGTCAACAGCTGTCATGTCAAACAGCTTATCATGTAAATATCACTCTCTGCTCTGAAATGAGCTGTTTTCTAGTCCAGAGTTTCTTGACTCTACATGATGAGTAGGTTATGAGTTGGTGCCCCAAGAGATCAATTCTCTCATCCCTCAGGGATTCTGGGAAGAGTCCAGGGAGACGAAGCACAAGCTTAGATTTGAGCATCTTCATGTTTATCCAGTTTTCCGTGGTGGATGGAACTCAAGCGTATTGACCTTGTCTTTGGTTCCCCCCAAATCTTCATTTACTGTCACACCACATTCACAGTGGTGACCCACCTACAGCAAGGCCCTCGCTGCTGGGGAAAATAGCTCAGGATGGTCAACTAAATTCCTTCAAGGAGCAATCATAATTGGTCTTTGCATGCCCTGCGCATTGTCCAACACACTGTTGACCTCACAAAGTCTAGCACCTGCTAAAGGCACCAAGATCCTTGGAGGCAAAGAATTGGCAGCCACAGCAGTGTTCCTATACCTAAGGGGAACACGGGAAAGGGTTCGGCAAAGGCCAACTGGGTCCTTGTACGTCATCGGAGAGGAGGGCCCAGAGGAAAAATCAGTCATGCACAAGAAGGGACTCTCTGGGAATTGGGGTGGGAGGCACTGGGGGATGGGGAGGGAGAGGGGTGGGGAGGGGGAGCAGGGGGTACGGGGGGAGGAGGAGGGAGGGAGGGAACTGGTGTACCTAATAAGTTTGTATGAGCTGAAATAAAAATAAATAAATAAATAAATAAATTCCTTCAAGGGAATCTTGATTGCTGAGTCAAAATGGAGGATTCCCTCAACCATCTTTCTGCTTCTAACTCTCTCTCTCTCTCTCTCTCTCTCTCTCTCTCTCTCTCTCTCTCTCTCTCTCACTTGTGGGCGACATCATCAGAAAGTGACACGGGCTTGCATGGTGATCCTCCTGAGAAGCTAGGGGAGGCTTCCAGCCCAGGGTTACAGCCACATCTGGTTTTGAAATGGTTACGTTAGAACTAAAAACTGGCCAGCAGCTAGTTAACAGGATGTCGGGAATATGCTACTTGCAGAACAACTGCTGATCTTAGCTTCTGTGCTAACAACGGCTTGCTTTCGCTCAAGGTCGCCGTCACACTGTACGCCCAGAATTGTTGTTACCAGGTGGCAGCCAGATACAGACATGATGTGATTCAGTTTCTGTATCTAATGCGACTCAGTTGCTGCATCTTTAGCCCAAGGACACAATGTTTGTGCTAGGCTATCCCTACTTACTATGTTTATGCCAGAATATTGTTTGTCTAAGGATACAGAAAACATAACTGAATTGTTGTTACTGATTCAGTGGCCAGACGGGATGTCCACAGATGTCCAATTTTTGCCTTTAAAAACTCTGTACCTCTGCTTCTCGGGTCCACCACCACCTCTGACTAGGTCTCGACTCTCTGGTGTGCAGATGCCAATCAGCTTAATTAAAGCCTCTCCATTTGATCAAGTTTCTGGTGTTGATGTGATGAAATCTCTGAGTGTCCTCCCCCCTCTCCCGGACCCATGACAGTTTATGCAGTGCTGGGGAGAGCAAGGCTCTAGCTTGTCGGCATGGTTTCTCTTTCGGCTCTCTCATCTCCTACACTTTCTCTCCTTCACCTCTCCACACCCTCTTTTTGTTAGCTGCGGTGTCCACAGAGCGCCTGGATTTCCTTCTCTGACTTTGCATTAAACACAGCCGACAGAGACTTCAGACCCGATGGAAATACAGTCTTTCCTCTGTAGAGGGTGCGGCCTGCTCGACCTTTCTAGAACAGGCTCCTGCTGGGTTTGGGAGCCTGGCCAGAGACGCTCGCAGCCTACAGCAGCCTGTGCCTAGCCTTTTATCCTAGTTTCTGTTTCCCCAAGGAAGAAGACCTTCCGCGGCATCTAGCGCTATCTTTGCAGATTGACTCACCTGCCTTTCACGTCCCTGCCTTCCATGTCAATCAGACCCGCCCCGCCAACTGTTTCTGCTGGTTGTTTCCAGGCAGTGTCTGGAATATGGCCTGCTCTCTACACCCCTGCTTGCTTGCTTTCCTGGCACCCGTGAAGTTGATTTGGGGGGGGGGGGCCTGATACCCCAGTGTCTGCTGAGCAGCTCAGATCTTGATATGTTTTGTTGCTTTCCAAAGTGACTAACTTCGGGACCTTCGGCCATCCAGGCCAAAGAGGACAGACAGGCCATGGATAAACTGCTAGAGCCATGTACCACTAGCTACACCACAACCACAAAGCTAACCCGCTAGCTCCCTCCATGTTAAGAAGCCCGAGTCCAAGAGCCTCAGCTGGTGTCTCGGTGAGTTTCCTACTGGCCTCTTCTGCTGCCAGCGCCCTTACCACTGATACCCCCCTCCCAATACTTACTGCATCAAGACTATCAACTCTGATCCTTAGAAACCAGGCCTCCCTCTCACAACTGGGCTGCCATACTGGGTCTCACGGGACTTCAAGACCACCCAAATCAAGGTCAACTTTAACTTCTAATTCTGGATATTAAGCCACCAAGCATCTCAATAGAAGCCAGGCCTTCAGCCAAGCCAGGCCTGCCACTCTATGGCCTCCATTTTTCTTCCCATGGCCCATCATAGTGCTACAGTACTGGCACAACTCACAGCCGGCCTACTCCCATGGGCTGTCTAGATGAAGTACCCTCTGTCTGTAGCTGACCTTTCACAGATCATGGGCTTTGCCCACCTTCCTGAGGTCATGTCTGTTGTCAAAAAGAGACTTTCACTAGGTAACATGCTATCAACCTTTGACCTTTCCTGCTTTCTCCTGACAACTTTCTTGGTTCTTGATAGCCTACATTTGCCAGATTGAGCAAGCGAAAATACAGAATGTCTAATGTTTGAATTTCAAGGAGCAATAAGTATGCTTTAATCTCTAATTTAGATCTCACTGGGCATTCTATATTTTATCTATCAGACCTTCTCTAGCCAACTGAGTGGAACCCAGATAAGTACCAACCAACACAGCTTTCTTGGCACCCAGCATAGAATTCATCTGCCCAGCCAGGCATCACAGTGTGTCATGGTTTGAAATGTGAGTTGTCTGCCACAGGATCATGTGTTTGAATCTTTAGCTGTTTGGGAAGGTCATGGCACCTTTAAGAGGTGGAGCCTTACTGGAGGAAGGCAGTCCCAAGGGGGTGGGCCTTGAGATTGGGTAGCCTTGTCCAGCTTCAGTCAGTTAGCTCTCCAGTTTGCAGTTTGCAGCTCTCGGCCTCCTTGATGGATGTGATCTAAGCCTCCCCTAGCTTCTGCCAGCCAGCCATGCCTCTTCCGCCGTAATGGAATATATCTCCCCTCTGGAACCATAGGCTGAATAAATCTCCTTTTCTCCCTCAGGCTGCTTAACTTTGAGTGGTGTCTCACAGCAACAGAGAAGAATAACCTGTAATGGTGTATGTCTGAAATCCCAGCACTGGGGAGGTGAAGGCAGGAGAAGGTCTGGGAGTTTAAGGGCTATCATGGCCAGCCTCGGGGTCCATGAGATCTTGTTTCAAAAACCAGAGAGACATTGATATTTTTTGTGGGACCCCATTCTATCCCTCTGCATCCTGGCTTGAGATATGAACACTCTGTGAGGTCCCGTTACGATGTGGGTGACACACGGTCAAGTATCAAACTTAACATTAAAACTAGAGAAGCCCCACAACCTACACGTGCTGCCTTGGCGTGTATCACACGAACCTGCCACAAGCTACTGAAGAAGTAAAGAAATGTTCCTACTGGCTCATGGTTCTGGAAGTTCAAGCTTAAGACGAGGCATCCCCCTTGGGAGTAGCATGATAAAAAGGGGGGAGAGTTTGTCCAAGCGGAATAATTACGATAAAAATTCTTTGCTTCCCCGTGTTTTTTCACTCCTAAGATCACATCGGACAACAGTGTGGGCTTATTTCAAGCCTCCTGCCTCCCGTGGCTGACAACAATCACTCCCGCAGGGGCAGATTCAGGCGGACCTTCCATGAGTTCAAGCCGCAGATGCTGAGCGGTCTGACGGCCCCAGTCAACCTGGCAGAACAGTCCTGGCCTAACAGCATCTATTAACCACATGGGCACCCCAGACGGGGGAATAAATTCAGAAGAGGACATTTATTTAACAGAGTTGGCGAAAGCTGGCCTTCCGAGGTCTGTGATTCTAAGGGGTGCTGGCATCGTATCAGAGTAGAACCACGAGTGGCATTCTGGAGGCCCTTCCAACCCTGACGGTGGAAGCAGAGCTCAGAGGGCACAGAGAGAAGGGCTGTTCTCCAGGGACTTACATTCCAGCCTGTGAACCAGAACCCACTCCTGCTCCAAAGAGGGGCATGGGAGGCCTTTTGTCTCCTTCCTGCTATGTCTGTAGCAGAGACGTCTCCCCTCTCTCTTAATACCAAAGGAAACTGTAGGCCTCCCAGCTCTTCTTGACTATCTTCTCCTCCTGGTCTAACCACTTGTGAGAACCCAAGCAGGGCCTGGACTCTTGTGCTCCTGGGTTCTGATGGTAACTCTATCTGCATCAGGTTCCAAGGTCCAGATGTGGGGGCTTCAGTAAGAAACCAGGGCCACCTGTCCTAAACTGGTATGTGGAAACACTGAGTTTTGGCGTGTCAGATTTAGGACAACTGTGTGCTTCCTATACCTATACCAGTTGATTCAAAATGTACCCCTGAGGAAGCTAAGGCAGTTTTCCAAATTCTAGGGCAACCTGCTGTGAGACATGAACGAGGACAGACACCAGCTCAAACCACACTGGCTTTTCAAGCATATGGGGACCGCACAAGGGACAGTTCCTGAAGGAGACAGTTTTGCAGTCTGATGAAACCAGGCATGGGTTTGAGCTTCGTTCAGGCGGGGAACCAGCTTGGAGTGGAATGTTTGAATGTCGAAGTCAGAGTATGTGAGGATGTGGACGGGGACAGAGCAGGAACCTGCCAGCCTTCTTAGTCCTGTTTTGATTTCAAATCCTGGCACCAAGCCTAAGACTGGTAGGGCAGAGTGGACAGACCCCAGGGTCTCAAGCTTTGCCAGAGTCAGCAACTGGACCCCTGAGTTAAAATGCCAGTGGGACCGGGCCTTGGCTGCTCAGCTGCAGGGGTTTCTGTCTGGTTGCTTTGTGTTGTTCCTTCGTTCTTGGTATTCTCATCTAGAGAGCAGGCCCACGTCACAAGGTGAATGTAAAGACCAGAACCTGAAATAATATATTGTGGCATAGCACCAGGGCATGGGAAATATCAAAGAATAGGTAAAGATTAGTATTTGCTACTATTATTGAAAAAGCAGTGTAGGGTTGATGGCTCAGGGGTTAATACTCTGTTCCTCAAACCGAAGGTCTCTGAGTTCAGATCCCAGGTCCTGCATGGAAATAGAGGTGGCCTGCACTTCCGGCCCTGGTGGGCGGAGCCTGGGAAATGCCAGAACCAAGCAAGGAGGAAGTAGAAGCAATCCAGGATGATTCCTCAAGTCGCCTTTGGTCCTCCACAGGGACACACACAGGGATGCACACACACACACAACACACACACACACACACACACAAATTGATACTAAAAAAAGAAAAATAGTGCAAAGCAATGAAAGTGGGTGAGAATGATGGAGAAAAGACGGTTGCACCCAGCTGAACTTAAATACCAAACTTCAATTCCAAACAGTCACGGACACTGTCAAAGGTCTCCTGCAGGAATCTGACATCCAGAGAGAGACTCACAAGGAGAAGAGTGAATGGGGCCCCCTGGGGAGTAAGAGCCAGGAGGAGCTGAATTGTGGTGCAGCAGAGCCCGCAATCATCTCGCCCCAGCCCTGGCTGTAGTACTTACAAGATCTATCAAGAAATGTCACTTTCAAAAGCCACAGGGCAGGAAGCTTATGGCCCCTGTTTCTCTAGACATCAGCTGTGGGCTGGCCCTGAGTCGCAGCAGTCATCGCGTGACGGCAACTCCTAGAGAGGAATTTGTCTGAGAGCTGACAGCCTCCAGCACTCCATCTTCTATTGCTATAACCAGACGCCACAGACTGAGTAATTTATAAAGGAAAGAGGTTTAGGAACTTATGTCCAAGAATGCACACTGCCAGTCCTGTGATAACATGGCAGAGGGCATCAGAGGGGGGAGATAGAGCAAGTGTGCCAGCTAGCTGGGGTCTCTCTTCTTCTTGTGAAACCATTACTGCCATCAAGGCCTCACCTTCAAATCTCCCTGGAATCCTAAGTACTTCCCAAAAGGCTCGGCCTCCGCATACCATTCGCATATGAAGCTGAAGATGCCGTCTCCAACACGTGGACAAACTACAGCAAAGGAACAGCAGAATACAAACCTAGGTCTGGGCGCACACTAGGTCTGCACCTCTGCCCAGCGAGTGGTCATAATTATCTTTGTTAATTACCTTTGTTGGATAGGCTAATGGCTGAGCCTCAGCCGAGTCCTCCACCTGACCTGAGTACATGGAATATTCAGGCCTTTGATCTCTCCGCCTCCCCTGGTCCTCCTCCGCCTCCCTCCACCACTTGAAGAATTGGAAACAGATCTGTAAACGCTCCATCAAAGAGGGAATGGAATGAAATCGGCATCAGAATATAATTGTAGTAAATCTAATAGATGGGAAAGAAATGAAGATAATGTAGTAAATCTTAATAGATGGGAAAGAAATGAAGATAATCCGACCACCCAAGAGGGCTGTCAGAGAAGTCCAGGCTTTGGAGTGGCGAGAGCAACTCATCTGTATTAAGTGCTTCATAAATTAAAGACGACAGCGGCTGGGGGTTTTTAGCTCAGTGGTGAGGTGTTTGCTTAGCCTACTTGAGGTCTTAGGTTCAATTCCCAGGACTAGAAGAAAAATAACTCAAAGAGGACTGGGATTCCACAGAGCACCAAAAGCAGAAGAACCACAGAACTTAGCAATGAATTATGAAATAAATCAATTAGATAGGTAGGCCTGGGTTTAATTATAACTAGAGATTGAGAAGAGGGAAAGTTGTTTTCTCCTAGACTGTGCTCTTGAGTGTCTCCAAGGCTGACAATGGGCCATCTTACAGAGATATGTGACACTTCAATACGTGTGAGGTTGTGTGGGTGCATGTGTGTATCTGGAGGCCAGACGTCAACCCCAGGAGTGTTTCTCTGGGGCTATTCGCCTTTTGTTTTCCTGTAAAGGATGAGTCCGTGGAGCACACCCTAAAAATCCTCCGTGCTCCATGGACTCATTCCTCACATCCTCCTCCCAGACCTTTGTACTAACTTTATGGTTTTGCCCTTTCCAGAGTATCAGATCCTGTTGTATCCTTTTCAGCTGGGCTTGCTAATGAGATATTGGAATAGGACTGATTTGCTTGGAAGTACATTTGATTTTTAAATAAGGCGATGATGAAGCTCTTTTTCTTTGTTCTTAATTCATCTTTATTCTTTTTTTAATTTTATTTATTTATTTTGCATGTGAGTGTAAGGGGCACTGTGTGTCCCTGTGGAGGACCAAGGGTGACCTCAGAAATCATCTTAGATTGCTTCTACCTCTTTTTTGCTTTGCTCTGGGATTTCCCAGGCTCTGCCTAATTATGACCTGGTGTTTTTACGTGGTGTCTGGGATCTGAACTCAGAACCTTCTGTTTTTGAAGCAGAGTCTTAACCCCTGAGCCATCCCCTAGCCCCCACCTTTATTCTTTTTTTTTTTTTTTTTAATTTTGGGCATTTAGCTTTTTTTTTAAAATTTTTTGTTTGTTTTTTTTTATTTATTCAATTGCGTGCATTTGCATGTGTGCGCGTGCGTGTATGTATGTGTGTGTGTAGAACAACGGATGAATTCGGGAACCACCACGGATGCCTCCACCTCCTCCTTGTTTACTCTGCCCTGGGATTCACAGGCTCCACCCTACCAGGACCAGAAATGCAGGCCGCCCCCGCTTCCGCCTGGTGTCTATACGTGGGGTCTGGGATCCGAACTCAGGACCTTCCGCCTGCAAGGCAGAGGCTTAACCCCTGAGCCACCTCTCCAGTCCCCCCACCTTTATTCTTAAGCTTTTAAAAAAAAAAAATTCTACGTGTTTGAGAGAAGTGGGGAGCATGTGTGTGTGTGTTGTGGCATACATGGGGAAGTCCAAGACAACTTTCAGAAAATAGTTCTCTCCTTCCACCACATGGCTCTGGGAATTGAACCCAGAGCTCCAGGTTTACATGAAGGCACCTTTGCTTCTTAAGCCATCTTGCCCACCCAAGTGAGATTATTTTCAAAGCCAACTTTTTATCACTAAGATACACAGAAAAATAATATCCTGCACTATAGTAGAGGACAGCTGTGAAATAGATCAGCTAGATAGCTGGGGTTAAATTTCACTGTAAAACGATCATCCCTGTGCTAGCTAAAAATAGACTTTCTCAACACCTGTTGATGCCCGCACTTCAGGACCCACTGACTTTCCCAGCCCCCATTTCCAGCTCTATCCCTTTGATCCACAGTACTCGGCCGAGGAAGAGCGGACACCAAAGGAAACAGATGTGCTGCTCCAAGTATCTGAAGAGCTGCCAAGCAGGAGGCGGAGGGGCGTGTTCCATAAATGCCCACAGGTGCCAAGCATGGTGATGGATGACTACAGTGTGTTATTGTATCCAAACTCCACAAAAAGCCAGGTGGTAGGGATTCTGAGCTTCATCTTAAGAGATTGAGAAGGAGATCTAAATTGCCCAGCAACTTAAGTGATGGAATAGAGTCAAACCCAATATTTCTCTCCACTCATCTAGACCATACAAGCTGTCACACACAGAGAGATCTATTTATTCTTTGTTGCTTTCATAAGCAGAGAGGTAGGGCCAAATGTTTCAGGAGTGGATTTCAGCTCGACAGAAGGACTGTCTTTGGAAACAGGCTGCCCGAGGAAGCAGGAAGCTTCCTTGCCCCCTGAGGGTTCAGAAACCACGTCTGGAGACCACCTAGACTGGAAGCCACAGAGGCTGTCTCCCCAAATGGAAGATGGGTAAAAGGCCCACATGCCTTCTGAGCCCAACATGCCATAACTCCAGGCCCCTGTGGCCCCTTCTGCTAATACCTACTCTTTTAAAGAAGACGCGGCCAACTTGTTTGAATGCCAGCAGGCGTTAACTACCACTTTGGGGAACCTCAGTCTTTCTGTAGCCTTTTTTTTTTTTTTTTTTAAAGTTGGTGGGGACTAGGGAGAAGAACACATGAAAGACAGACAGGAAGCCTTGCAACAACTGCTTCCAGATGGACCTGACTAGTCGAATTATTTGAAAAAACATGTCACTAGGTCGCTGACAAGCTTCCCGAGACCAGGAAAATTCATTCCATAAGCCTATGCGTACCACCCTGGACAGAGATGGAACGGCCTTCCTGCAAAGAAGTATGTTGAACCGTGATCTGGGCGTCCCTGTGCCACTTAGCAAAAGGCCCTGAAATGAATCTTCTCCTTTGTCAGTAGATAGTTCCACAGACTCCAGGATAGTGTATGGATAATGTTTTCTCAAGTTCTTTGGCATCTTTATTTAGCTAGCCTTGAAGCAGCATCTTCTGCATGAGAGGTCTTGGTAATAATGGCAGGGGGCAGAAAGATATAAAAGACCCTCAGCTATCGTCATTGGGTGACTAAGTTCACACTTCCAAAGCACACATGTGTGTCCATTCAAAAGGCAAAACACGGGCCTTAGGAGACTATATCGTGTGTATGTGTGTTATGTGTACCCCTGGACATGTTTGCGTGTGTGCAGACAGGTGTGTCTGTGTGTGCACATTCTTGTGTGTGCAAGGCTTTTTGTGGAGTTTGGAACAATCATTCCCAGCAGGTTGATCAGGAAATGCCCATTGCTGTTAATCAATGAAAATAATAATAATAATAATAAACCACTCAATTGGAGTAAATATTACTTACATAAAGATATCATAGGCTTTGATTTTGCTCTCTTGCAATCTGGAAAGCCTGCAAGGTGCGATCCTTAGAGAGTCACTAAGGATGAATTTAACAGACACATGCTGGAGGTAAGGCACTGCAAGCTTAGCTCTCTCCTCGGTCACGGTCACCCCGGGTTCCAGTCCAGGCTGAACATATGCTTTCAAAAGGAAGCTTCTGTGAGGCCCGGCATGTGGCTAGTCCTCTCTCCCGATAATCTCTGGGCTCCACAGCTTTGTACTAGCAGATGTTCCAGCGTCTCTGGACCCGGGACACTCAGAACCAACCCCAGAACTCTCGAAACCTTGAAACTCAGATACACAGACTGTGGGCCGCCATGTCATACTGGAGGACTTTTGTAAGCACAGAAACCTCAGTGAACATTATCCCTCTAATATCTACAGCACAGCTCCAACGTATGATCAAATGGACAATGTACATGCGCATGTTGATATTGTTATTTCAAAACACTCTTCTGTTCAGCCTGGGAAGACACAGCATGTCCCCAAACTCCAAGGTGTCCAGACAGGCTCAGCTTGGACAAATGTGAATTCATTCTTTTTTTAATCAAGATGACCACCATCAACTTTCCTTCCTTCCTATACTTCTTTCCTTCCTTCTTTCCCTTCCTACCCTTCCCACCTCCCTTCCTTCCTTCTTTCTTTCCCTTCCTACCTTTCCTACCTTACCTTCCTTTCTTTCTTGTCTTTTCTTGTCTTTATTTGTTTCTTTCTTTCATTTTCTTTCTTCCCATCTTTCCTTTCTTTGTTTGTTTTAATGAAAATGAAGTCATTTCCTCTTGACTGGCAAAGATGATAACACTATCCCCATACAGGCACACTGAAATACAGAACCTTTTCCCACTTGAATTCCTATCTGAGATCAGTGTGATACTAATACTCAGCTATAATACTCGTATTCATCATGAAAATTCTCTGAAGCCACCTTTGCATGTACTTAGTGCTGCTTGTGCAGTAAACGCACAGGATCAATCTCAAATGATGGCCACGTTAGAAAAAAGAGAGTTAAAAGTGACTGCTTTCATTTTACCTCCTGCCTGTCTTTTCCGGCAGGTGTGTCAATTTCTTTGTCCTGCAAAGCCCACAGAGCCAAGGGCCTGTTGCCACCACTGTTTACATTTCAAACATTCCACAGCTGAAGCAAGTTTCGGTCCAAGTCCAAGCCCCTGCAGTGAACGAACCAGTCACCCAAGATGTGGGGAGAAAAAAGGAAAAACTAAGGGCAGACAGAACGCTGAGCACCGAGGATCCAGAGCTATCCAGTTCTGCCCGTCACCCAGTGGAGCCGAAGGAACAATAATTCCCAGTGGGTTGATCAGGAAATGCTCATTGCCGTCTTATAGTTGAGAAAATAACAGTTAGGTTGCCCCCCCCCCCATTTGTTTTTTTACTTACTGTCTGCTGACTCGTTTGAATTCTTTGTATGGATTTGGGCTCTGACATTTCGAGCTCCAGAAAAGCCTTAGTGAAGCGTCGCCAAGCCCCGGAGCAGGGTTCAGCCCAGAAGTCATGTCTGGTTCCCGGAAGCCAGGATTCATTTCCTAGGTCTGTGGTAACCCACAACTGGAAGCTGACTTAATACAAACACAGCCTTGGTCTTCCTCCTCTCCTCCAGTTGCAGAGGACAATGTCCTGAAGCACAGCGGTAGCGCAGTTGCTTCGTCCCAGAGGTTCTGAGGAAGAGTCTGCAGCCTGCCTGGCTCCCAGCTTCTGGTAGCTGCTGGGAAGTCGGGCTACCCCGTGGCACTCTGGTCTGTTTCCTTCTCCATCTTGGTTGACTTTCTCTTCTTTCCAGAAGGACACTTGTCACTGCATGTAGGTCAATCTAGGATCAATCTGGAATGATCCTTAATGTCATCTACAGAGCTTCTTTCCCAGGTGTCATGGTTTGGAATGTCCCCCACAGTCTCATGTATTTGGGAAGGTCTTGACACCTTTGAGAGGTGGAGCCTTGCTGGAGGAAGGTGGTCACAGGGGGTGGTCCTTGAGGTGTATTAGTCCCACCCTACCTCCAGGAGGAGTCTGCCTTTGCAGCAAGCCGTCTCTCTCTCTCTCTCTCTCTCTCTCTCTCTCTCCTGCTGACTCCCATATAACCTTCATAAGAAGGCATGCCCTCTAGTCTTCCTACAGTCTTCCTTTGAGCCCATCAGAGAATTTGGTTCCTGCTTGGGTACCAGGGCAACTACCTGTTGCTAAAGTACTGGCTCTGTACCATTCTTCCCCATCTCTCATTAGCAAGAGCTCCTGTCCTCCAGGAGACTGTCCAAGCCATGGACCTCACTCAACAGGGTAAACAGAAGGAATGGGTCCCTCTGGAACCATAAGATGGTTTCTCCCTTAAGTTGCTTGACTTTGGGTGCTCTCTCACAATAATAGTCAAGAGTTACACCAGGTAAGATGTCATTTATAGGTACTAGATGGCAGGACGCACACAGATCTCTTTGGGCCACCACCCAAACTACTACACTTTCTTTTTTTTTTTTTTTTTTTTACTACTACACTTTCTGAAGAAAGGGCTAATAGTGAAACTGTTACATCCCAGGGAGATGTCATATTGTTTTAGTTAGTTTGTTGATTTCCTCTTAACCCAAAGGCATCTGTGGTCTATGGGAGCCCCGGTCTCCTTGGTGTGTCCCCTGTATCTCATGGCCTATAAGCTAAATCTTTTGACCCATTCCTTCTGTTTACCCTGTTGAGTGAGGTCCATGGCTTGGACAGTCTCCTGGAGGACAGGAGCTCTTGCTAATGAGAGATGGGGAAGAATGGTACAGAGCCAGGACTTTAGCAACAGGTAGTTGCCCTGGTAACCAAGCAGGAACCAAATTCTCTGATGGGCTAGAGGGCATTCCTTCTTATGAAGGTTATATGGGAGTCAGCAGGAGAGAGAGAGAGGAGTCCAGGTACTAGGTTGGGGCTCACAAGGAAGATTAACAAGATGCTCTCAAAGAGAACCACACCCAGGGATCAAAACCAATGCAGACACAACAATAAAAGAGCCATGTAGCATCTCAGCACACAAACCACAGTCTCTTCCACCTTCCTTGGTAATTAATACCCAGGGCCTGTTTGGCTTCAGTAGTCCCACTGGAAAGAGAGGAGAATTGCAAGCAGGAGGCAGGCAAGGTCTCTCGCTCAGCTCTTTAACAGATTCACTGCACCCACCATGGATGACCCTGCCCTTTCTGACTGCCCTCCATGGTTGCCCTAGCTTTCTAGATCTATCTTTGGCAAGCAAGGTACCGTCCAGTCCTCTGCTTTCTTCCTGCCTCTGTCTCCTTGCTTTGCTTTGGCTCAATGTCATTTCAGACCTTGTCCTAAACCTAGGCTTCAACTGAGACTAGTGATGGGAAAGACAAGAGGGACCTTGGCCAGTGCAGGAGCTCCCTGGAAATCCTCTAGTATCACTAAAGCAGGAAATGTACAGAACCTTGGGGTGACTTTATTTTTGGAGTTTGTGCCACCAGTGTAAGTGAGTCACCATAGATGCTCAGAGACTGTCTAAGAATGCTCATGTGCAAAAAGGCTGTGCCCAACTGATTTCATAAAGCAAAACCTACATTCCATTCCAGGAATTGTACAAGCCTTGCAAATTCTTCAGCTTCTAAATAAAAGTCTCTGGGAATCTAATAATAAGGCCACATCTTTTACAGTGTTCATATTTAGCAACATTTCAACTTGGAAATGATTTCCTGCCAAGATTCCCACATTCTGATACATCATGCCATACAACTCTTGATGCTTATTTTATTGTTCCTCCAATCCCCGTTGCTATAGAATTGGGAGTTTACTGTGGAGATGTAAGAAGTGAATTCAATATTTTGTCTTCAGTCTGTCTTTATATTAAGGCTGTTTATTGAGGGGCTACTGTCTGCAGGAAATTCAGCCAGGATGAAAGGAAACAGGGCTTACCCCTCTGCAGATGACAGACTTGTTTAAAACGAGTAAGAGACACAGGATCAGGGTTTGAATGTGAGTTATCCCGCACAGACTCGCGTGTTTGCATTCTTAGCTGGTGGATGTTTGGGAAGGGCACGGCACCTTAAGAAGGTGGAGTCTTGCTGCGGGAAAGCGCGTCACCACAGGAGATTGGTTAGCCCCGCCCCGCTTCTTGGTAATCCGCTCTTGCAGTGTGCAGTTCACTCGCTGTCTCTCGCCCCCACGATGGCTTCAATAAGCCACTTCGAGCTTCTGTTGCCCACTGTGCCTTTCTGCTACAGGATTCCCACCATAATGGACTTATCTCCCCTCGGAACCGTAAGCCAAATAAATCTCACTTTTCTTCCCTTAAGTTGCTTGATTATGAGTGTTGTCTCGTGGCAACAGAAAGAATAGCTGCTACACATGGCAAGAGAGGAAAGAAGCACCGGTCATCAGTAGCAAGTGCCTTTCTGAGCTCCTGTTGCCTAGACAACAGAAAGTGGCTATAGAATCTGGTGCAGAGAAACCAGAGGCGCTTTTCATAAAGATACCTAGCAGTGTTGCACACAACGATGTCAAGGAGGAAGAGCACAGAGGGAAGGAAGATGAAGGGTGAGATCTTTCAGTAACTAATGGGCAGGGCATAGCAACTGTGGAGATGGAGAAGCAGTACGGAGATCTAATTGAAAGGCTACTGAGCTGACCTGGGTTTTAACAGACATTATTCATTCCCGTGAGGCAGATTCCTCAGCATCTATGCCCCTAAATTATTAGGTGGGCTAAATGAGATCAGGGAAGACACTAATTTGTCACTGAGTCAGTAAACACTGACAGTATGTAGAAAGCTGGATGCTTAGATGAAAATCATCTTTTGCACTGGTTGTACAAGCAGGGTCTTATTTGCAAACAGAGAAACTTATGGGAGGAAAAAAAAAAAAACAGAGTGGGAGGCTACAAATTGGCTCCCACAAAGGCAGGAGAGGTAAGAAGACCAAGCAGCCTTTGTTACTTACCAAGTTCGGGACCAACCTAGGTTACCTAAGACCCTGTCTCAACACAAACACAAAAACAGGGCTTAGCCCTCCGTGATGGTAGACTTGTTGAGAATGAGTAAGAAAGAGACACAGGGTCAGGGTTTGAATGTGAGTTGTCCCCCATTCTTAGCTGGTGTTGATGCTCCGGAAGGCCATGGCACCTTTGGAAGGTGGGGTCTTGCTGGGGGCAGGGAGGTACTGCAGCCCCAAGCAGCTGAGAATCAATGCAGTGAGATGCTCCCTGCTGCTGTGACAGCGGGGTCCCATTGCTCCATCTGTCCTGGGCACAGAGGCTGCCCCTAGGCCCAGGGTTACTGCTCACCTGCCACTTCCCATGAATGTCCCACTGTCCCTGCTTTGTTGCCTCTATCCCTATCGCTGGATTCTAGGTCCAGGGAGGATGGCCACGCCTAAGTCGGATTCTGACAGAGCTGCAGGCAACTATCCAGTGTTGTCTGTTCCAAAAGAAGAGGTTGGGTGACTCTGTTGATGCTGCAAGAACAAGACATCTGGCCTGGCAATTGTCACAGGGCAGAATTTCTCACGGATCTGGAGGCTGAGAAGTCCTAATGAATGGCACAGCATTTGGTGGGGGGGTATGTCATAAAGGCTGAGCTTGTATTAGTGATCCTCCTACTTCCATCTCCCAAGTGGTGGGATTACACTGTTAACAGTGGGGAGAGCCTTCTTGTCATGTCCTTACATGGCAGAAGAGCAAAAGAAGCTGGAGCACCAACTGGCGGCTTAATCACATGGTGGCTGTTGGGTGTACAGAGACTGGATCCCTGGAGCTTACCAGCCAGCCAGCCTAGCCGAATCAGTGAGCTTCAGATATTCAGTGAAAAACCAGTGACTCAAAAATAAGGTAGAGAGCGATTGAAGGAGACACCTGAGATCATCCCCTGGCTTGCATGCACACACGTGTATGCATGTACATGAACATGCGCATGCAACCTGCAGGGGTACAACTTAAATGCCACAAAGTTCACCTAGTTAAGCTACATTATTCAAAAGGTTTTATCATACTTAAAGATTTGTGCAAGTATCATCGCACCTGAATTTATATTTTTGTCACTTGCAAAAGGAAAACATAGCAACATTATTGCAGTCAGCCTGCGTGGTTGCTGATAAATGACCATCAAAGGCTTAAGGAACAAGGGATTTATTTTCTTTTATGATTACTGGTTACAGTTCATAGTCCAGCTTGATGGGAGAGCTCACACCAACACCAGGTCGGAGGAACTGGCCTCATCATCTCTATGTAATGGCTGAGAGAGGGACAATCCTTACTTGCCAGACCAGCATGTCTGGCCAAGGATGCACAAGGATGCCAACTCTCAACCAGCTCTCTGTCTTTTATTCCAGGACCTAATCCCACCCACCATGGGCTGGGCCTTCCCCATCAGCTAGATAATCTCCTGCAGGTTTGTTCAACCTCTGGGCTCAACCATTAATTCTCTACAAATGTGCCCAGAGCGCAAACCCTTAACTGTCAAATTAACACCTGTGCCTAACTGTGACAGTCATTTCATTCAGTTCTAGAAAACCACAAACCAACCTCTCTCTCTCTCTCTCTCTCTCTCTCTCTCTCTCAACTTACTTATTCTAGACATTGCATAAGGTTTTGTGACTTGATTCTTTCATGAAATATAATGTTTCTGAGTACTACAAATATGTTGCTGACAACTGCCTGTCCACTGCTTCCTATTTCTGAGGGCTGAGGAACATTCCATTGCATGCATTAGCAGTTTCCTCAGCCACTGATGGACATGTGTGCTGTGTTTGTTTTGGAGCTGTTGTGGGTGATGTTGCTATGAATGTGGAGTGTATGGTGTGTGCACACCTAAATTTCTGTTGCTCAGAAGGGTCTCTGGCAATAGATTGCCAGGTCACATGGAAACTTGGTGTTTAGCATTCTGAGTCATTAAGAAGGTTGTTTCCAAAATGGCGATGCCATATTCCCTTCTCACCAGGAATGAATGCTCCAGTTTCTCCCCATCCTTGCCGATGTCTGTTCTCATCTGTAGCTTTGATTAAAGCCATCTAAATGTGCATGAGGTATAAACTGACTTTTTTGGCATATTCTCTTCTTTTATTTATTTATTGTGGGGTGTGTGTGTGTGTGTGTGTGTGTGTATGTGTGTGTGTGTGTGTGTGTGTGTACCAGAGGGTACTGTGCGCACCTGTGGAGGGCCAAAGATGACTTCAGGAATTACCCTGGATTGCTTCTACCTCCTTTTACTTTGCTCTGAGACTTCCCAGGCTTCACCTTCCAGAGGTAGAAGTGCAGGCCACCGCCATTTCTGCCTGTTGTTTTTATGTGGGATCTAGGATCTAAATGCAGATTCTTCTGCCTTCTAGGCAGAAGCTTTAACCCCTGAGCCATCTCTCCAGCCCATAAACTGACTTTTAAACCTTGTCCCTAGTTTCCAAGGAAACCTAAGCTAGTGTGGTTAGCATCATCACCATCTTCATCACCATCTTCATCAACATCAAGCTGGTGGAATCCAAAATGTAAAACTTTTTTTTCAGAAATTGCAATGAATGCTTTTTAAAAAAATTCTTAAAGGATATTTCCTGTCAACATCAATCTTCCAAGTTAGTTAAACATTTCAGTCTCAAATGGGACTAAATTTTTCCCCCAAATCCTGCCACCTGCCCTCCTGTACAGATTTGAACACCACCCCCCTTTCTGGAAAGACACAAAGTAAGGAAGTGGGTGTTTTATTCTTTTATCTCTTTCTTCTCCCAGTGGGACTTGGGGTCAAACAGAAGGATTGGGAAGTTATAACGATACAATCACTGTTCTTAATAATAGATTCACTTGATTCAGTTGCACGATGAGCAGGCCTTGCTTTCATCTTCATTTTACAAACAAAAAGCCAGAAGCACTGAGAGGTTAA
Organism: Typhlomys cinereus; assembly: GCA_023101885.1. NCBI lineage: Eukaryota > Metazoa > Chordata > Mammalia > Rodentia > Platacanthomyidae > Typhlomys > Typhlomys cinereus. The sequence goes on along the minus strand of JALPQD010000263.1, from coordinate 3,094,467 downwards.
ATAAGTCAACTTAAAGGCATGTGCAATCAGAATTCAAGCACCGAATAATCCAACTTAAAAAAAAGTGGAACTGAGAAAACAGACCAATGGTTATAAAGTATTTGCCAAATTAACAAAGATGTCAAGTTTGGATCACCAGACCCCACATAAAACACTGAGCAGGTGTGGTAGTCCACTTGTAATTCCAACTTCAAAAGGCAGAGACTAGGAATCTTAAAGGCAAACTACCTACTCAAACTAGTCCTACTGACATGAAACCTTGTCTCGAAAGAGTAAGATGGAAGAGAGATAGGGGATGGCTCCCAATATCCCCTAGGGATATGAACCCACACATGCCTTATGGATGCCCACACACAAGTGAACAATATATACATGTGCACGCACACACACACACACATATGAAATGTAAAAGAGAAGGAAAAAAAATCAGTCTTTCTACCACTATGCTGTATTCAGAAAAGGATGCACATTGCCTTCCTTAACTGGGCTCTTCTCCCACAGGAAGTATTTAGCTTCCAGTGCTGTCGGGCTCTCAGAATATGTAACACAGCCATGTTTTGCCCACTCAGCCTCCTCTGGAAGCCCTCAGTGTGAATCATTATAAAAGCAAAGAGAAAACTGTTAGGAACTGAAGCACAGACAGAGGCACGGGAAGGACATATGAGGACACTGGTGATGCCCGGGAGTGGGTGGTGTGAGGTAAACCTCAAGACAGAAGTATTTTGAAAAGCTTGCTCCAGAGCAGAACGTTTGCCTGAAAGTCAAGCACAGTCACAGAGTATGGTGGAAGGCTGGAACCCAAGGTGGAGTCAAAACGGCCTCCGAGATTCCAGGTTTGGAGGCGCATTTTGGAAAAATGTGGTTAAATGGAAATAGAGAGGGTTATATGAAAATGAATATCAAGTACTTGAAGGGAATATGCTAGGAGCATTTCACAATCCAAGTAATTGATGGAAGAAGCTGCTCGCTCATTGAGTGCATCCACAGTCACGTGACATGCTTCTGGAACCCTAGAGTTTAAGTTCTGGGCCCTAGCAACGCCATTTTCCAGATGTAGTCAGGAAACAGGGCCAAGGTCTTACAGCTGGTGAGTCAGAGTTCTGCCTGATGCCAGTCAGAGTTCTGCCCACTGTCCACACCTGTCTTTTCTCATAGCTAACTGTCCTTGCTCTTAGCAGGTGGGGGGCTGGGGCCTGGGAGAGGTCAAGGCTTCTAGCTGGGCCATTGGAGACCTGCCAGAGGTATGGGTAAACCTATCCTCTGCTACTTTTCCACATAGAAACAGACCTTTGACAATCACTGGTACATTTCTAAGCATGAATTCGGAGCCCTGGTTCATCTGATTCCAGTCATTCATAGAGTAGGCTCAGGGAGGTAATTCAGGAGCAGGGACTGACCTAGCTGTGACTTCGGCTAATCAGAGGGAGAGTTTGGGGGAAGCATGTGCTTTGGTTCAGGGGTAAGACCTGGATGGACCCAAGCATCAGCCTCCTGTAGGGCTGTGGAAACCCCTGCCCCCCCCCCATCACTTGTGTCTGCCACTCTAGGCTCCATCTCAAGCTGGGAAATCACCACTCTGCTGTCCTATAAAGGCTCCCCTCCTCCATTGCCCCCAAACTTGAAGATGGAAGCCTTCAGTCTAAGACACACGGACCTGGCCAAGGAGCCTTACAGAAGTGTGACATGTTATGGTTACATTTTAGTGCTATAGTTACATTTAGTGCAGACTGTTTGGGGCACAGTTGTGGAGAATCAATGGTTGGAGCAGGCCTCTGAACAAGTCTGCAGGTACCTGCTTAATTGATGTGGAAAACCCAGCCCATAGTGGGTGGTACTTTTCAGAAGCGGACCAGATAATAGGAAGTGCAAGGAGGAGGGAATTGCTCTTCCCTTATCCTGCATAGACTTGCTATTGAGCGTCTTTACCTTCTTCGAGCATCTCTATCATTTTCAAGCATCTTTACCTTCTGTGTTGCTGCTGCTTCTGCTCAGAGCTCCATCCTTTCGACCTTGTCGCTGTTCCCGCTGTCTTTGGAGCCTGGTCTCATAGGACTTGCTACTGTTCACTGTTCTTCACTGATGTCGAAGCCTACCTGTTCTTTGCAGACATCAGAGCCCAGCATCTTCAACCCTCCATCGAGACAGAGGCTGGAGACCTTCTCGGGGATCTTCCAGCTTTGTGAGACATTCAGATCAAGAACGAAACAGCTGCAGGCAGCTACTTTGAAGGACACTATTTATGTTGTATGTTTATTTAATAAACTTATTTATACATATATTATATTCCAAAGCTTCTGCTCTTCCAGAGAACCCTGACTTATACAGACAAGTGTGGCTCTGGATTTGCTAACACCCTCAGAGGAGTGGAGACTGACCGTCAAGCACACTGAGAATGACTTCCCCCCAGACCGTCATAGAGGCTCAGAGAAGAGAAGAGAAATGAAATGGCATGAGAGAAAATAAAAGAACATGAGGTTTTTTTTTTGTTTTTTTTTTTTACATCCAAGAACTATATAATTAAATCATCTGTAGACTGAAGTACTTTCGATCTAACACTCAGGTAAAGAATTTTTTTCCGTCTTTCCTCTGTAATTCCAGTGAAAGATCTTTGCCAGCTATCATCCTCAAATCATTTATAAATATTAAATTTACAGACATATGTTTCAATCTGCTGCATGAAACACAGCGCTGTAGAATCTTTCACACTAACCTAATTCCCCTTTATTTCAGAGAATGTCTTTATTTCTGACTTGAAGAAATAAGCACAATTACTCTCATCAATTCTAAATTTGTCCCTAAAGTTGACAAGATAATTTGTGCATTTCTTATGTGTTTGGCATTGTTGCAGTTATCCTACATGGTTGCTGATAAAATCACCATCAAACAGCTTAAGGAAATAAGGGGTTTATTTTCTCTTATAATTGTCCAGTTACAGTTCTCAGTCCATACTGATAGGAGAGCACACACCAACACCAGGACTGAGGGAACTGGCCACACCATCTCTACATAATGGCTGAGAGAGGGACAATCCTTACTTGCCAGATCAGCATGTCTGGCCAAGTGTACACAAGGATGTCAACTTTCTAAACCAGCTCTCTGTCTTTTATTCCAGGGCCTAGTCCCACCAACAATGGGCTGGGCCTTCCCAATCAGCTAGACAGTCTCTTGCAGTTTTGCTCTGGGCTTATTAATTCAAAAATTAATTCTCTACAAATGTGCCCTGAACTCAAACCCTCAACTGTTAAATTGACACCTGTGCCTAACTATGACAGGCATACATAGAAGATACTGTTAAAAGAGAAAAATACATACATGTGAATTTTGTCTAAAATTTTTCATCTTCAATATCACTTTGAAACAACTTTAATGTATAATGGAATCACTATAAAAGCAGATTGCCCAAATATATTCAGGATGTGTGATAAACATATCTGAATTATAAGACCCATTTGATGATCTTATATATTGAAAACTTGAATAAAAAGAAAAGTGCCTTCCTTAAGTCAGAAAACAGACACATACCAAACTAAAACTGGTCACACCAAATAAAACTAGGGAAATGTTAACTTCTGCTGAATCACTTTTTTTGAGAATATTGATCTGAATACTACAACTCTGCAAAAGAGATGTAAGTTATATGCATTTGGATTTCTAAGTTCAACCAAAAGCTCTAAGTTTTTTTCATTATGTCCAGAAGTTATTTTATAACTATAAAATATTATAGATTATTTTATTGTGCACAACTATGATTTTTATATCCAAGTTTATATTAGCTCTTAAAATGTAATACTTAGTTCAAAATAATGTCCTTTCAGTTTTCACGTGCATATGGAGTGTATGTGTGTGCGCATGTGTGGGTGAATGTGTGTGTGCACTCACGGGGGGGGGGGCTGTGCATGAGGGTGTATGCATGTGGAAGGCAGAAAGTGGCGATACAGGAAGTCATCCTCTATCGCTTGTTGCTTTGAGCTAGGTCTCTCATTAAACCCAGAGCTCGCCTCTATAAGGTTAGTCTAGCTCACCAGTTTACTCTGGGGATTCCCAGGCTCTGCCTGCCAGGGCTAGAATTACAGGCAGGTTGCCACACACGCCTGGCGTTTTATGTGGGATCTGGAGATCTAAACTCTGGTCCTTTTGCTTGCATAGTGAGCACTTTAAACACTGAGCCATGTCCATCCTGCCAACGTCTTCTTTAACCATTCTCCTTTCTCATCTATAAAAAAATGCATTTAATTCCAGCTTCCAGGTGTGCCACACGTAGGAGCCCATATTTTACCCTCGTTGTAATTCCAGTCAAGTTACTGACGTGACACATTTTACCAACTATGCCCATGCTTTGAGTTTTCAGTGACTGAATCATTTTATTTGGTGTCAAAACGCAAAGTCTGAAATCATAAGGTGAGAAGCAGGAAAAAGAAAAAGAAAACCAAGAAATATACATACATCTGCCTTCCTGGATTGAAAGGCTGTAAGCCACAGAGAATCGCATATGAGATTAGGAAAAAAATCACTTTCAAAGAAATGCTTGGGGAAGATGCCAAGAAGGTCTTAGAGAAAGTTTTGAGAAAAGGCGCCAAGACTTCCACCAAGGTTCTGGAGGTGTAATTGTGAACAAGGAGTTAGTAACCTGGAGGAATTTTGAGACACGTGGGACAGCTCTACTCAGTGAGCACTGGAGATTTTTTAAAAGTTTGAGCTAATAGTCATGTAGAAGACTTTTGGGTATAAATATATGAATCCAGTGAAGAACGATTTTGGTGGCATTTAACTCTCTTATCAGGGGCTGGAGAGATGGCTCAAGGGTTAAGATTCTGTCTTGCAAGCATTAGGTCCCAAGTTCTGATCCCTGGTGCCATGTAAAAATGCCAGGCAGAAATGGAGGTGGCCTGCACTTCCGGTCCTGGTGGACGGAGCCTGGAAAATTCAGAGTGAAGCAAGAAGGAGGTAGAAGCAATCCAGGATGATTCCCAAAGTTGCCCTTGGTCCCACAGGGACACACACACATACAAACAAAATAAATAAATAAAATATAAAAAATAAATAAACCTCTTAGCATCTGTTATGATCTTCTAGTGTATTATCAAAGTTATGTCTGTTTATAGTTGATATAGGAAAATAATAGGAAAGGAAAAATAGAAATACAAGTCACTCCCTAACTCATCAATATCAACAACCCAGGGTTTTGGCTTCCTCCTTTCTGTCCATAGGGATGTTTCCAACTATCGTGTTCTCCTGAGCGCTCAAGAAAACTGCATTTAATAATATGTATTAAGTAGTTTCTCATAGTTGTATTTCTAGAAAATATGGATTTTTATGATGGAATACTATTCCATCCTATAATTGTCAGTAAGTTAAATTGTGGAGTCATTTATAAAAGATTATGAATTTATAATGCCATGGTAAACATCTTTTCTGATTATTCCCTCAAGATACAATGCCAACAAGGGACATTTCAAGGTCGAGGCGCAGTTTTTAATTCATACTGTTTACTGACCCACCAGCAGGTCCTAGAAAGAAGCAGTGTGTGGTATCAACGGCTATGCTGTCTTCTCAACCACATCCCTGTTTTGTGATGCCCCATCGTAGGCACTCTGCATGTTGACAGTAAATTCATGACCAAATGGGTTATGGAAACAAGAGGTTTTATTTTATCTTACAATGGTCCAGTTACAGGTCCTTGTCCAACTTAGCAGGAAAGCTCACACCAGCACCAATGGCTGAGGGAACTGGCTACAATACATCCACAGGACTGCCAAGAGAGGTACAGTCCTCACTAGCCAGACCAGCATGGCTGGCCAAGTGTAACAAAGGATGCCAACTTCCTCAACCAGTGCCTTCCATCTTGTTCATCTGCCTAGGAACTAGTCCCACCTACAATCAATTAGACAATCTCCTGCAGGCTCACTTTTGACTCAACCACTAATCCTTTACAAATGTGTCCAGAATTCAACCCCTCAACCATCAAGTCAACACCTGTATCTAACTATACCACCCCTCAATCCTGTTTGCCACCGTAGTGAATAAGAATGGTATCGCCCCATGCGCTTGATGTGGTCATTCTGGTGAACGGGATGCTCATGTCTTTCACTCATCTTTCCATTGGGCAGTTGGCCTTTCTGTCACCGACTTTAAACAGTGGCCCACTCTCATATATCTTCTGTGCCACAATCAAGGTGCCGTCTTCAACCTTTCAACTTTTTTGTGCTATTTCTATGGCATAGACTTTACCTTTTGGTTTGGTGAACTTATACATGTAAATATTATATACTCATACAGTGTTAAATGCCATTGTGTCTTCCCTTTGTTTTTTGTATTTTAATGGCTGTGGGAGATGGCTGAGTGAGTAAAACATCTGCCCCAAGTTTGGGGAACAGATTTTGAGTCCCTAAAACCCACATAAAAGCTGAATACATATATAGCAGGTGCATCTGTAAGCCCCAGCATTGCTACAAGGAAATGGAAGGATAATACAATTCCTAGAAGCTTGTGGGCCACCCAGCCTGATGTACACACCTGAGAAAAACAAGAGAGGCCTTGCTTGAGTGTAGAAGATAAGGACTGATGCCCAAGGCTGCCTTCTGGCCTCCAAACATGCACCTTGGCATGCATGCATCTTCATTCACACATACATGTGTATATACATGCATATGCATGCCATACAAACTCATACAAAACGAATAGATAAATGTCAGCTATCTACGGTCTTAACTGTCAGAAGTATTTCTCAGTTTCTCCAAACTCTACCACCACACGCATGAGCTTTTAGAACAACGCGAAGCAAATCATAAAGCTATTTATTGCTAGTGAATGAAAAAACAAATGAGTCAATGAATGGCCACCTTTGTAGCTTTCTAACCTACATTCTCTGTGTTATGATTCTAAAGGAGTGTGTCTGTGTGTGTGTGTGTGTGTGTGTGTGTGTGTGTGTGTGTGTGATATTGAGATAGGGCCTACTGACAGCCAGGCTAGCTTCAAGGTCAGTATGTAGCCAAGGATGCCCTTGAGCTTCTGATCCTCCCGCCTACACCTCCCAGTGCTAGGATTACAGACGTGCATCACCGTGCCTGGTTTACGTGATGCTACAGATCCACCCTAGGCCTTAGATAAGCTGGACAAGCGTTTTGTGTACTGAGCTATTACTCAAGCCCCCATGTCTGAATGGATCCAAGAATTCAACAGAAGTGAGGTAGGAGGACGGGCAATATGGTAAAGAAAAGCATTTTACACTAGTACTTTACAGCCATTCTAAAATCCTGGTCTTAAAAAATGGAAAGTGAGAGAAATTTCAGCCACAAAAAAAGCTTTTTAGACCATGACCTCTGTTTCATGAGGCAGAGACTATGGGGTCTTACGTCTTGGTAAGTTTTTACCATATCAGTTTTTACATAGAAGATATTGGTCCAGTATGTTTGATTGCTAATAAACTGCACAATTCACAGCAGATTCATGTGCACAACTGCAAAACAAAAGTCAACAGTAACTAATAATGCTGCAATGTAGAGACAGGTATAAATAAAACAGGAAATATATCACAGCTAACTCAATAAAATGAGTGGTGTTTAAGATTCAAATTTAGGGGCTAGAGAGATGGCTCAGGGGTTAAGAATCTGCCTTACAAACAGAAGGTCCTGAGTTTGGTTCCTAAGTCCATGTAAAAACACCAGAGGAAAATGGTACTGGTCTGCACTCCAGTCATGGTAGCAGAGCCTAGAAAAGCCCAGAGCAATGCAAAACAGAGATAGAAGCAATATGGGATGATTCCTGAAGTCACCCTTGGGTCTCCACAGGGACACACAATGCCCTCTGATACACACACACACACACACACACACACACACACACACACACACAATAAAATTAGAAAGTTAAAAAAAAAAAGATTCAAATTCAGAAAAAACACAGATATTCGAGAATGTGTGATCATTTAGGAAGCCCAGTTGGAAGTCTCCATGACATGAACTCTAAAGAAGTTACTAAATCAATGAACAGAGTCACAAAGGAGAATCTTCAGGATACAGCTAATGAGAAAAATGTTTGCACTCCCCAAGGGCTTTCAAAGCGTATGTTTCCACTTAGAGTACTGGCATGCTAACTCATAAAAATGTGACCCGTTCCTGAGGGCAAGAGAAAGGAGTTCTGAGATGTAATTTCTCCAAACACTGAGCTACTTAACCGAGCTAATGATGTTGCCTTAATAACGCCCAATAGGTGTAACATGATAGGGAATTTATTCACATGGTAGAATCAAAGTGGCTGTGTCTTTTTCCTTCCCATCTGAGGGGCCCCAGCTAGGCTCCTCTACATCAAGCAAGTGCACTTAACTTGAATATTTAACCACGTTTGTAGCTTGTCACTCATGTCCATGTAACAACCTGTTTTCCCACTCTATTTACAAAATCATCCCATAGCAGTGTGTAGAGAACTGTGGTTGCCTTTTGCTTCTTCATATCTAGGTATTATTACCCCATGAGAGGGAATGCCATAATCTCACAAACCACTCTGTTAATGGATGTCTCAGAATGGATTCTCTAGAAGCAAAATCCCAACAGAGAGATTCTCATGAAGCTAATGTTTTAAGAAATAGATTCTCTCAAAGGAAGGGAAATATCCATCTGGTTCCATGTGGAGTTTAGAATGTGCCCAGTATGTCTAGGTGGTGACAAGTACAAAAAGGAAAGAAATCTATCACAGTCAACTCAGTAAAATGAGTTTAAAATTCAAGTTTAGAAAAAGCACAGATATTTGGGGAAAAGTGGTGAGCGTTTGAACCACAAATACCTCAGACACTAGCTTTGGATCGCTTAAGCCTAAACTTCCAGCCACCCTAGTGAGATCCTTGTCAGATGAGAGCAATCCTCTGCAGAAGGGTGAGCCATATGCTACCAACAGCTGTATTCATTACTTTTCTCATCGTGTGACAAAATAGCTGACAGAAGCAATTTATCAGAGGTCTTTTTTTGGGGGGAGGGGGGCTCACAGTTTTGATCCATCATGGTGGAGAAATACATGCATAACTGAGTTCTTGTGAGCAGGAGCATGGGGCGGAAGCTCCTGACATCTTGGCAGATCAGAAAACAGAGTGATCCAGGGGGAAGCAGAAATGGACAACGACCCTCAAAGGCCCACCTCTAGAAACCTGCATGCACCAGCAAGTGTGGAACCTTCCAGAAAACAGTACCACCTGCTGGGGACCAAGTGTTTGGACAAGCACAGACAGTCACATTTCAACCACCACAGCGAGCAACACTGTCAGTGCCTGGAGTGAAGCTACACGGCACACGCGAGCGAGATGAGGTGTCGGGGCCCTCAGGACCCCAAGCACAGGCTGTCCTGTGGATGAGCCCCTTTGGCAAACTTGGCCAGGTATGCAAGAGTCTAAGGGGGAAGAATTGGGTCAAAAACTGCTCGTTAAAAATTCTGGCAGCGGCTGGAAAGAAGGCTCAGGGGTTAAGACTCTGTCTCTGCAAGCATAAGGTCCTGAGTTTCAATCCTAGGTCTCATATAAAAACCACCCCACAGAAAGGGCATCAACCTGTATGGTCCTGGTAGGCAGAGTCTGGGAAATCCCAGAGGAAAGCAAGAAGCAGATAGAAGCAATCCAGGATGATCCCAGAAATCACCCTTGGTCCTCCACAAGGACACACAGTGCTCTCTCGCTCGCTTGCTCTCTCTCTCTTGCTCTCTCTCTCTCTCTCTCTCTCTCTCTCTCTCTCTCTCACACACACACACACACACACACGCACACACACACACATCAAATAAAGTAAAAGTAAGAATTTAACTTTTGTTTTTTCTTTGTTGGCTCATGAGTATTTTTTGTATCAATCAATCACTTTCATTTTTCTTTGTAAAAGAAAATCACATGTAGTTTTTTCAAATAGATTTTATATTTTGTTTCTTGCATTTTATGAGAAAACTAAACTATTTTAATGACTTATGTGGGCTCCTTTTAATGTATCAGTCTTGCATCATAATTCCAAAGTTTCCAGAATTATAAAAAAAAAAATCCCCTCCTCTTTTGATTTTGTTTTGCTATGTTTTTTGTTTTTTTACACTTCTTTTTTTTTATTTTTTCCACTCATACAAACTTAATAGGTACCCCGGTCCCCTCCCTCCCTCTACCCCTCCCCGGACCCCCTTGCTCCCTCCCCACTTTTCCCCTTCTTCCCCCTCCCTCCCTTTCTCCAAGTGCTCCCTCTCCCTCCCCCATTCCTGGAGCATCCTTTAGTGTGCATGTTAAACTTCCCTCTGGGTCCTCTACTCTCATGAGGTGTAAGGACTCAGTAGCATTGCCTAAAGCCCTTTCTTGTGTTCCCCTTTAGTATAGGAACACTATCGTGGCTGTTAATCCCTTGCCTCTAAGGATCCTAGTGCCTGTGATCCATGCTAGACTTTGGGCGTGTCAATGACATGTTATTGCCTAGGTCATGCAAAGTCCTATTATGGTTACTTTGACCCTAACTTGTATGGAGTATCTTGCATATCATTGCTCCTCCCCATATTTAGACTCTTATAATCTTACTGCCCTCTCTTCCAAAAATTTCCCTGAGCTTTAGGATGGGGAGAGATTAAGCTGGCCTGGTTCCAGGTGATTAATGTAGGGTCTCTGATGTTCTGAATTATGGTTTGTTGATTTTTTTTTCAGTTTTGCTGTTCCTGTACTGCCCTTGGCTCCATCCTGATGGGTATTGTATGTCACCTCCTAGCCAGAGATAAAAGGCTGTTAAAATAGAGTCTTACTATAAAAGTAGATTCAAAGGTAGATGGAATAAGAGTAGGAGACCGCAGTGAGGCGGGGTCCGTCTCCCATTTGCAGGATGGTTACCATCTATCTGCCAAACTCTATGCCCTCCCTGACTGGTGAGATCATACCCCCTCAGTTGCAAGTGACCAGGAAGGAAAGTCTGTGAGCTTAACCAGATGTCTCACTACTAACTTGTAGTACTTGATGGTGGCCTATTTTGTCTGCTGTAGCATGATCCCCTCTCTCCTTGTTTCTGGTGGGGCCCTCCTTCCCCTTCCCCCCTATTTATAATCTTTTCAATTACTGTAGGTATTACAGAGATTTATCTTTGAGTGTGTCACTAAGTGGGTTTGGTACTAGAATCCACCTATTAGTGAGTACATACAACACTTAATTTTCTGTGTCGAGGATACTTCACTCAATATATTTTTTTCTAATTCCATCCATTTCCTGGCAAATTTCATTAATTCATCTTTTTTGATGGCTGAGTAGTAGTCCATTCTCTTTCGATTTTTTTTAATAAGAAAAAAAACTGTCATTAGGACTTCAGGATTGGATTTATCTGAGCAAAATTTACAGATATGTAGAAAAATAATTTGACACTCTTAAATCTATAATGTAGTCACATTACTTTAAAATGAAAGGTACAGGGGCTGGAGAGGTGGCTCAGGGGCTAAGCCTCTGCCTTGCAGGCAGAAGGTCCTGAGTTCGGATCCTAGACCCCACGTATAGATGCCAGGCAGAAGGAGGGGCGGCCTGCGTTTCTGGTCCTGGTAAGGTGGAGCCTGTGAATCCCAGGGCAGAGTAAACAAGGAGGAGGAGGTGGAGGTCGTCCATGGTGGTTCCCAAATTCACCTGTGGTTCTACACACACACACACACACACACACACACACACACACACACACGTGCACACATGCATAATACACACACACATACAAACACATGCACACATGCACAATTGAATAAATAAAAAATTTTTTTAAATGAAAGGTACAGCAATAGTAATCCAATAAGAAAAATAGCACATGATCATAGCTAACGTGGATTTTTATTTTTCCTATGGTATTACATAAGAAATTTATAAGTATTTTAATAATTATAGGTGGTGTTCTTTTTAATGACATCTCTATTTGAGGTCATGATTTCAAAGTCCCCAGAATAGTCAAAAATTATTCAGTGATATTTCCTTGACTTTCAGGGTTTTATTTTTCACACTGAAATCTTTGATCCCCCTGGAACTTACTGTGTTATTAAAATCTGTACTAGGGATTGAACTTTTAAAAATATGTTTCTACACTATTCATTAAATGAAATAGTGACAGTAGGTTTCGGAGTTCTTAGACACATTTCTAGATTCTTCTTTCACAATGATCTATCTGACTCAGTGTTATTACAGTTTTGTGGTTGAAGTGATATGTGCATGTGTGATACGTATGTGTGTGTGCGTGTGTGTGCGCGCACGCATGTGTGTGTAGAAACCAAAGGTTGATGGTGGGTGTTTTTTCTATCACTTTCCAGCTTATTTTTTGAGACAGGGTCTCTCACTTAACTGGGAACTTACTGACTGGCTAGACTGGCCGATAACCCCATCATACCACATTCCATTTTTATGTGGGTACCAGGGCTGCATGCTTATACAGCAAGCACTTTACCCACTGAGCAATCTCCCCAGCTCCAAGTACATGTAGAGTTTAATTGCAATTGTTACAAATTTGAATGTGATATGATAGGTAGGTTTCATTTCTCTTCTGCCTGCTCTGCAAGATTTATTTTTATTTATACACGAGAAAATTTTAGCATTTCTTTTGGTATTGCTTTTCATTCATTAAATGATTAGAAAAAACAATCTGGGGTCGGGACGCCTGCGCGAGATCCAGCCGGGCCTCAACGCGCGCTCTAGGACCCCCAGGTCAGCCCACGGGGGACCCGGCTCCGACTCCCACCATCCAGCCGAGCCGCGCGGGGGGCCGAGGAACGAGGAGCACCTCCCCCTGCGCCCGGCCCCGCCCCAGCTGCCCTCGGGTTAAATAGCTCCACGCCGACGCGCCCATCCTTCCCTTCTTTCGCCCCGCCCCCGCTCCGCCGGTCAGGACACGCGCGCGGTCCACCCGGGCCTCACCCCGCGCCCTAGGTAAGTCCCGTTCAGGCCCTGCCCACCAGTACCCCAGGCCAAATAATTCAGTTTAGTGAAATTGAGAGATCTTAAGAGTTAAAATGACAATGCCAAATTCAAAGTGCAAATCCATGAGAAGCAACACTCAAGTAAACAAATTTCCCACTGAAGAAATTAATCCCATAATGTTAGACTCCACAAGAACAAACCCGCGGAAAAAGGCCAAGAAAGCCCCACCCAGGATAAAGACTTTCAAAATATGATCATTACCATGTTCAATACTATGAAGAGGAAATCCGGGAGGAATTACATAATCGAATCAATCGCTTTGAAGAGCAACACAACAGACATCTGGAGGAGTTGAGAAAAACAGTGCAAGAAACAAAAAGTGGCATAGAACAGTTAAAACAAACTCAAGCAGAGTTTAAAACTGAGCTAAAAGACAAGTTATCTTCAACCCAGAAACGCCACAGAGAGTCTTATCAACAGAACTAATGAAGCAGAAAACGAATTTCAGACCTTGAGATAAAGTGGGAGTACTAACCAGCTCAATGGAAGAGGTTGTTAAAGCCAAAAAGATACTTGAGAGAAATATCCAAGAGATATGGGACACCCTGAAGAAGCCTAACATGCGTATTCATGGAATACCGGAGCAAGAATCTCAAAATACCACCCCTGAGGAAATTTTTCAAACGATCATCAAGGAAAACTTTCCTCATCTAAAAAAAGAGAGGCCCATTCATATACAAGAGGCATTCCGCACCCCAAACAGATACGACCAAAATAGAAGCACACCGCGGCAAATAATAGTTAAAACACTCCACCTTCAAGATAAGAACTGGTGATGAGAGCTTCAAGGGAGAAAAAACAAGTCACTTTTAAAGGCAAAACCTATTTAAAATAACTAATGACTTCTCAGTCGAAACAGTAAAAGCAAGAAGAGCTTGGAGAGACATACTTCAAGTATTGAATGAGCAAAATGTCAACCCAGGCTGATTTACCCTGCAAAACTATCAGTCATGATCGAGGGAGAAAGAAAAATTTTCCAGCACAAAGACAACTTTAAGGGATACATGGCCACCAAACCAGGCCTTCAAAAACTGCTAGAAATGATACTCAAGCGTGAAGAAAAAAACAGGCATATCCAGGAGAACAGAAGGCAAATATAACACCATTAAAAGCGAAGCAATATACTTATAAAAGCTACTAAACATAATAATGTCTGGAATTAACAATAGTTTCTCCATTATAACACTAAATGTTAATGGACTTAATTCACCGATCAAGAGACACAGATTACAAACTTGGATTAAAAATCACAATCCATCAATCTGTTGCCTGCAGGAAACCCATCTCACCACAAAAGATAGGCACGCTCTAAAAATAAAAGGCTGGTCAACAATTCTACAGCAAATGGAAGCAGAAAACAGGCAGGGGTAGCCATTATGCTATCAGACAAAGTGGATTTCAAACCAAAAAAAATTATAAGAGACACGGATGGATACTACATTTTAGTCAGAGGTACAATTCACCAGGAAGATTTCACAATACTGAACATATATGCACCCAATACGGGCCCCCCCACATTCATTAAGAAAACCCTACAGCGTCTAAAGCAAGAAATCACCCCCAAACGATAATTCTTGGGGACTTCAACACCGCCCTCTCTACATGGGATAGATCAACAGGTCAAAGGCTTAACAGAGACACTTTGGAACTTAATCAAACCCTGAAGAAATGGACCTCACAGATCTCTATCGAACTTTTCACCCACGCACCAAAGAATACACATTTTTCTCAGCAGCACATGGAACTTTCTCCAAAATAGATCACATATTGGGCCACAAATGAATCTACACATATACAAGAAAGTTGAAATTCTAACCTGTGCCCTATCAGACCACCACGGCCTAAAGCTGGACATCCACAACACATCAAACAAGAGAAAATGCACTAACTCCTGGAAACTTAACACTATGATGCTGAATGAGAACTGGATTCAGGAAGAAATTAAAAAGGAAATTCAAGATTTCCTGAAAGTGAATGATAACGAAAATACAACTTACCAAAATCTCTGGGACACAATGAAAGCTGTTCTAAGAGGTAAGTTCATAGCTCTTAATGCCCACGTCAAAAAAATGGAAACATCAGAATAAACAACTTAACAATGCAGCTTAAAGCTTTAGAGAAACTAGAGCAATCTGATCCTAAAAGCAGGAGAAGAGAAGAGATTAGCAAAATAAGGGGAGAAATATCTGAAATCGAGACTAAGAAAACGATAGAAAAAATCAACCAATCAAAAAGCTGGTTCTTTGAAAAAATCAACAAGATGATACACCCTAGCTAAACTAACCAAAAGCAAGAGAGAGAAAAACCCAAATTAACAAAATTAGAAATGAACATGGAGTTATCACTACGGATACCCAAGAAATCCAGAGAATTATAACATCATATTTCAAAAACTTATACTCTGTGAAGTTTGACAACACAAAAGAGATGGATGAATTTCTAAGTAAACACAACTTACCTAAATTGAATCAGGAAATTGTGAATTATTTAAATAGTCCTATAACATATAAGGAAATTGAGGAAGTAATCTCGAATCTTCCCACCAAAAAATGTCCTGGACCAGATGGATTCAGCACAGAGTTCTACAAGACATTAAGGAGTTAATAACACCAATACTCCTTAAACTGTTCCATCAAATAGCAAAGGAAGGAACACTACCAAATTCCTTCTATGAAGCTAATATCGTTTTAATCCCAAAAACCTAATAAAGATTCACTTAAAAAAGAAAACTATAGGCCGATCTCCCTGATGAACACAGACGCAAAGATTCTCAACAAAGTCTTAGCAATCGGATTCAAAAACATATTAAAAAGATCATTCATGGGGACCAAGTAGGCTTCATCCCCGGCACACAAGGTTGGTTCAACATACGCAAATCAATAAATGTAATTCATCATGTAAACCAGTCCAAAGTCCAAGACCACATGATACTCTCGATAGATGCAGAAAAGCTTTTGACAAGATCCAACAGCCTTTTATGATCAAAACGCTAGAGACAGTAGGAATGGAAGGAACCTTATCAATATAATAAAAGCTGTATACAACAAGCCCACAGCAAGGATTATGCTCAATGGGGAACAATTGGAAGCATTCCCACTTCGATCAGGAACAAGACAAGGCTGTCCACTCTCACCACTTCTATTCAATATTGTACTTGAAGTCTTAGCCGAAGCCATAAGACAAGAAAGGGACATAAGAGGGATTCAAATTGGCAAGGAAGAAGTCAAGCTATCTCTATTTGCAGATGACATGATCTTATACCTGAGTGATCCCAAAAACTCCACCAGGAAGCTCCTGGAACTAATTGAGAAGTTCAGCAGGGTGGCAGGATACAAAATAAATGTGCAAAAATCAGAGGCCTTCCTATATGCCCAGAATGAAAGAAGTGAAAAAGCCTTGAGAGAAACCATGCCATTTACTATAACCCCTAAAAAAATGAAATACCTTGGTATAAACCTAACTAAGGAGGTAAAAGACCTTTACAATGAAAACTTTAAAACCCTAAAGAAAGAAATTGCAGAAGACACCAGAAGGTGGAAAGACCTCCCTTGTTCCTGGATTGGCAGAATCAACATTGTAAAAATGACCATCCTACCAAAGGCAATATACAGATTCAATGCTATACCAATCAAAATCCAAAGCAATTCTTCAAAGAAGTTGACCAAACAATCTCAAAGTTCATTTGGAGGCACAAAAGACCCAGGATAGCCAAAAACAATCCTGAGTAACAAAAACACAGCTGGAGGTATTACCATACCAACCTAAGTCTATACTACAAATCCATAGTTATAAAGACAGCCTGGTACTGGCTCCAAAATAGACACACAGATCAATGGATAAGGATTGAAGACCCAGATATAAGCCCACAAAGTTACAGCCATTTGGTCTTTGACAAAGGGGCCCAAAGAATCCAATGGAAAAAGAACAGCATCTTCAACAAATGGTGCTGGCAAAACTGGATCTCCACATGCAGAAGATTAAAGCTGGACCCGTACTTGTCACCATGTACAAGACTTAATTCCAAATGGATCAAGGACCTTGATATCAGGCCAGAGACTTTAAAAACCATAGTTGAAAAGATAGGGAACTCCCTCGAGCTGGTTGGGCTAGGCCAACAGTTCCTAAACAGACATCCAATGGCACAGTCACTGCTACCAACTCTCAACAGTTGGGATCTTGTGAAATTAAAGAGCTTCTGTTCAGATAAAGAGATTGCAACACGAGCTCAAAGGCAACCCACAGAATGGGAGAAAATCTTCACTAACCACATATCTGATAGAGCTCTACTGTCCAGAGTGCACAAAGAACTTAGAAAATTAAACTCCAAGGAAAACACTGGCCCAATTAAAAAATGGGCCCTGGAACTTCAAAGAAACTTTACCAGGGATGAAATTAAAATGTCTAACAATTATCTTAAAAAATGCTCCACTTCCTTCGCCATCAGGGAAATGCAAATCAAAACTTCCCTGAGATATCATCTCACCCCGGTCAGGATGGCAAAAATCCACAATACAAACAACGACAAATGCTGGAGAGGATGTGGAGAGAGGGGAACTCTCCTACATTGTTGGTGGGAATGCAGGCTCATACAGCCACTCTGGCGAGCCGTCTGGAGATTCTTAAAGAAATTAAAGATTGAAATGCCATATGACCCTGCTATCCCACTTTTGGGAATAACCCCCCAAGCAGCAAAGGTTCACCTCGATAGCACAAGCTCGACCATGTTCATAGCAGCACTGTTTACAATAGCAAAGTCATGGAATCAACCTAAATGTCCAACAGTTGACGAGTGGATAAGGAAACAGTGGTACATCTATACAATGGAGTACTACTCAGCCATCAAAAATGATGAATTACTGGAATTTGCTGGGAAATGGATGTCATTAGAAAGAATTATATTAAGTGAAGTATCCCAAACCCAGAAAATTAAGCGCCGTATGTACTCCCTAATAGGTGGCTCCTAGTACCAAACTCACCCAGCCCACATTGGGACACTCAAAGTAAACCTATGTAACACAGTAATTGCAAGGATTATGAACAAGAGAGATGGGTTAGGAGGGCCACACCAGAAACAAAGAGAGAGGAGACCATGTTACAGCAGAGAAAATAGGCCTCCATGAAGGTCTGCAAGTAAGTAATGAGAAACCTGGTTAAGTTCACAGACGTTCTTTCCTGATCTCACCAGAAGGGGAGGGCATATAGTCTAGCAGATAAAAAGTAATCATTTTGCAAATGGGTGATGGACCCCTCTCTCAGTGAGGTTTCCTACTCTTATTACATCTACCCTTGAATGTGCTATTACAACAAGACTCCAGTTTAACAGCTTTTTGTCTCTGGCCAGGGGGTGACATACAGTGCCCAGCAGAATGGAGTGAAGGGAATTGCAGGAGCAGCAAAACTGCAAAAGAAAATCAACAAACCACAATCCAGAACTTCAGAGACTCTATATCAATCACATAGAACTAGAACAGCCTAATCTCTCCCCATCCTGGAGCTCAGGGACATTTGCGGAAGAGGGGGCGGTAAGATTGTAAGAGCAAAAGGATGGGAGGAGCAACGATTTGCAAGATTCTCAACAATAGTTGGGGCCAAAGCAATCATAATGGGACTTTGCATGCCCTGCGCAATGTCCAGCGCACTGTTGCCCTCATAAAGTCTAGCATCTGATAAGGGCACCGAGACCCCTGGAGGCAAGGGATTGACAGCCATAGTAGTGATCTTATGCTTAAGGGGAACAAGAGAAAGGGCTTATGGAAATGCCACTGGGTCCTTATATGTCATCGGAGAGGAGGACACAGTGGAGAGTTAGGCACACACAATAAAGGACTATCTGGGAATTGGGGGGGAGGCACTGGGGGAAGGGGAGGGGGAAGAGGGGGGAGGGAGGGAACTGGTAAAAAATTTTTAAAATGTATAATTAAATTTTTAATAAAAAAAAAAAAAAAAAAAGAAAAAACAATCTGACAATCTTGAGAGTTTTTTCTAAGAAAGGATGTTTGAGTTATATCTTAAATATTTTATATTATGCAGCTGTTATCAATAGCACAATTTTTTTTCATCACATTTCGTAGCTTGTTTTTTTCTCTATTTCTCCTACCTAAAAATAAATGTGTATAAATGAAATGGACTGGCATTACCCTGAATCTGAATTTTAAAACCAATTGAGTACATGACATACAAAATAATTACTTTGCAGATGATTTGGAAAGCAACTGATATAATACAGAATTTTTGTCAGGTGCTGGCATTTTTCTAATTAAAATGTGCACATGACAGAAGTCGTTACAGTTCTCATTCTCACCCAGGCAGAAAGTTCTGAAGCATTCCTCTGACCTGTAGAATCTAGGTTTATGTGACTCCCAGTACATACATTCTCTTGGTATTTTAAGGAAAGTTATATGAACACATTCATTGTTTGATCAGAACTATAACCCTATAGATTTAACCCTAAGCAAAATAAACATAAAGAAAACCAGACCAAGGCACATCATATCGAATTTCTAAAAGTCAGTAATAAGGAGAAAAATCTTAAAATAAACCACTAAAGAAAGGATATGTTATATATCAAGGAGGCAGAAATGGTGGTGACTTGAACTTCCCAGAGGGCAGCAAAAAGGAGGTATAAGTGATCCAGGATGATTCCCAAAGTTACCCTTGAGCCTCCACAGGCACACACAGTCCCTTCTGATATAGACACACACACACACACACACACACACACACACACACAAATTTCTATTCCAGAGAGGAATGAAGGAATGATACACATGGTAAAGATATGACTATGTACAAAGGACATAGTTCTCATTTCCACGACCTCTTTACAAAATAACTGACTACCTGGCAAAAAACAACAACAATGCATTGTGGGATTTCTAGTACATGCGAGATGAATGATAACAATGTATCAAAGGTAAAAACAAAGAAAGAACCAGGTGCCTGTCTCTGAAACACTGCATTATTTCTGGAGTGGTATAATAATTTGAGGCAAAATGTGCTAGGTTGAAAATGTATGTAGCAAATGCTAGAACGGTTACAAAAAATAAAGCAGAATGTGTTACTAAGAACCAAATACAGAAGAAAGAATCATTAAAAAGCCCTTTAATGCAAAAGAAACCAGAAAAAGAGGAAAAAGCTTATGGTTCAAATAGAAAACAAAAGTGGGAGAATCACACCAAATCAAATCAATAATGATACCAAGTGCTAACAATGTCAATGCCATGATTAAAAAGAAAACAATGCAAGAATACTGAAATCATTTTGTGTTGTTCAATAAAAAATACTTGAAATGTAAACATAACTGTGGCTTACAAGTGAAATAGTGGAAAAGAGATAATCGAAAAACATGAAAGGAAGTTTAAGTAGTTTATCTCTCCACCTCCATGAGGCCTGGTAGTTGATACACATCATTAAAAGATCCAAGGTAGAAAGAAAATCACTCAGATGGAAGGAACGTCTCTGCTTTGCTACTGAATGACACAGGAAGCCACCCTCATCCTCACCCGTCTGGGCTTTGTGCTGACAGATTAGAGTTATCTGCAGAACGTAGGAAGTACTGTGAGTTTATGTGCGTGTATAAATCAAAGTACTAACATACACATAATCTGAAATAGAAGTGCTGTGGAAACACTGGTGTGTTGTATATTGTGGCTATATTTTCATCTCTACTGATTTGATGCCATTAGTAAATTTTTCTGCCATCCCTCTAGATTCCTCCCCATCTGCTTCTTTGAGATTCACCAGGACCCTGAAGACACTTGAGAGTCATTTTTTTCTAGCCTTTGTTCTGAAGCATACACATCCATCCTTCCTGCCAAGAAGGGGCCAGTGTGCTGTGCACAGTATTGCTGTTCTGGAATATAGAGCACGTAAAACTGGGATCTTGCTCTGTCTCATAATAGACTAGGATACAGCCATAGCTTCGTAATATGTGCTGGGTGCACATGATGGGAGACAGCTCCGGAGATCCACATAATCAGAAGCTAAGCTTACTGAGCAGAGACATGTTTACTTATTTAGAACATTCCATCCCAGGCCTCCACTTAGGTTAGTCTTAATGTCTGAATTGTTTGTTTGCTTATTTATTTATTATTTGTGTGTGTGTGTGCATGTGGGTGTGTGTGTATCAGAAGACATTGTATTTTCCCTGTGAAGGACCAAAGGTGACTTTTGAATCATTCTGGATTGCTTCTACCTCTATTTTTGCTTCACTCTGGAATTTCCTAGGCTCTGCCCACCAGGGCCAGAAGTGCAGGCTGCAGCCTTTTCTGCCTGGCATTTTTTTTTACATGGGACCTGGGATCCAAACTCAGGACTTTCTGCTTATGAGGCACAGTCTTAACCCCTGAGCCATCTCTCTAGCCCATCTCTGAATTATTTGGAGGGGGAAAAACACCAACACATACACACGAGATTAATGCCTGTTACATATCTATTAACAAACACGGATCTTAGGTGTTCTTCCTGATGATGTTGTATTAAGCTAGTACAACAAAAGGAAAACAGAAGGCCATTTCCAGTTGTCAAATGTTTTTTTAAAGTCCACCAGATCACTGGAGATTGAGAGGGATAAATTTAGAACAAAGATGGGATGGCATTTTGGAGGGATGACAAAGGAAATTCTCAATCTTTTTAAGCCACAGAAGAAAAAGACTTTTTATTCTAACTTCTTAATCATATCACGATATATTTCAATATGTTATCCAAGGTATTTATGATCTATTTACCTGTGCCTGATTTCTTTTAAGATATTTTTACCAACTGCTACAGATTTTCAAAGAACCTTTTTCTAGATGTGGGGGGCAGAGGAAATGAACCAAGGCAGGGTGGTGCATGCGTGGACAGGGGGCATTCAAGAGAACAACCAGACACACACGCACACACACACACACACACACACACACACATATACATGGCCCTGTCACAGTAGTGAGGCTTTGCTGGGCCAGGCACAGGCCTGCTGAGTTGAGACAGAAAGCCCTTCCCACTCTTTCATCCTCTCCTGCCAATCCTTGGCACGTGGAAGAGACTCTCCTTCCGGGATGCACCTGGCCTCCCTCCAGCCCTCACTCACTCTCCTGGCAGGGACTCAATCACACTGAGAACTGGGTGGCAGGAGTTTGCATCTGAGTTAATATGTTCAGTGCCTCTTCCCCTGGGTTCTCCGGCCCAGACCCCGGAGAACATAAAGCTTGCTCAGCATCTCCAGGGACCACCAGCTCTGTCTCCACCAACAGGCCTTGTGGCCCCATACAGGAAGGATGAACACTTCCCACTCTGGAATTTAACCATTCATGTAAGTCTCTCGATGAGTTACGGACACCAGCACAGCTGTCATTAGCTAAGAAGGTGATGATTTTTCTTTCCATCGATACTTTTTTTTTAATTGTTTTTATTTATTTATTCAATTGTGCGTGCATGTGTGCGTGTGTGTGTGTGTGTGTGTGTGTGTGTGTGTGTGTGTGTGTGTAACCATGGACAAATTCAGGAACCACCATGGACCACCTCCACCTCCTCCTAGTTTACTCTGCCCTGGGATTCACTCTACCAGGACCAGAAACGCAGGCCGCCCCCACTTCCGCCTGGCGTCTATACGTGGGGTCTAGGATCTGAACTCAGGACTTTCCGCTTGTAAGGCAGAGGCTTAACCCCTGAGCCACCTCTCCAGCCCCTCCATCCATTGATTCTTATTTTTTTTTTCAGAACTCAGGTGACTCTTAGGAGTGTACATTTTCTGAGTCCTGCTCAGAATATATATTTCGCTGCTCTCATATAGTGACCTGAATAAGGCTTTCAAATATGTATTATTTCTGTCCATTTTACAGATGAAAAATTAAAGATCAGAAGGAACTTGGAGTCAATTGCTGAACTCTTTAGCACTTATCACTGCTAGCCTCTTGTAGTGAGTAGATATGTAGACATGAGTCTACAGCACCTATGCCCAGATTAAGTCGTCTACTGCCCAGCAGTGGGCAGTGTAGAAAGCTATGAGCCCCTCAGAGATGATCATAGCATGTAGTGCCTAATGCATATCACCAATTATTTACAGAAGGAGACATTAAAAAGGATCACGAAGGCCACAGTGCCTTTTGTCTTTCCTTGGGGTTTCTACATTTTATTATCTTCTCTACAGTGTTATATTTTTGGCAACCTGATGAATCAGACCATTATGTACTTCTCAGAAGTAAGCATTTATTTGCCTTTCATCCAACCCATAAATATTTATTAGCATCTACTTTCCATAAAGCCTTCCTTGGCCCTACTTCAGGCTCAATCTTGCTGGCCATTCTCAAAGAAGTCAAGAGGATTCATAAGTAACCTTGAAATGAGAGAAACTTGTGGCTATTCAGGATTTCAGTGGAGTTCAAGGATCTGTTTTGCTATCTTATTGGCAGCCAAGTGGATAACCGATGTGGTGTTTGTAAAAATGGATCTGGGAAGCTTCTTTTTAACTTTTTTTGAGACTATTTTGGAGGAGCAGCCTTCAGGCTGTTTCTCACAACAACCTCTAAAGACACTGAGCCCTGAGCTGGAAGAAGGTTCTATGTGCCAAGCTATGCAGGGCCCACCTTCTAGGACAGGGCTTCTCAAAGCAGGGTCTACACACTCATGCCAAACTACAGCTCATCAGCAACAGGATGTGAACAGAGAGTTTTGTTAAAGTAAATAGAATATCATCTAACGTATAATTAACATACAATAAAATCTATCCATTCGAGCATATGATTCAATAATTTTTGACAACATATAAAATGGAAAATATAGAGAGTTGTGGGGTTTCCACTACAGTCAAATTACAGACTGTTTCTACCATCCATTGCATGCCATCTCTTGGCCAATCTTGAACTCAAATAATCACAGACTTGCTACCTCTGACTTTAGCAATACCGCCTTTTTTCTAGAAATCCACACAACAGGCTGTCATCTTTAGAGTTCAGTTTTTCTATTTAATATAATACCTTTAAGATTACTTATGGTTTTGTGTATTGGTAAGTTACTCTCACACATGCTAGACAAGTGTTTTACCACTGAGCCACATCCCCAGCCCTTCTTTTTACTAAGAAGTGTTTGTGTGAGTGTATGTGTGTGTGTGTGTGTGTGTGTGTGTGTGTGCGCGCGCGCAGGAAGGCACTTGAGTGTGCATGCCTGCGGAGGCTCAAGGGTTATATTGGGAGTCATCCTAGATATATCCATGTTCTTATTGTTCTGAGATGTGCCAGGCTCCACCTTCCAAGGTTGAAATTGCATGCGGCCACTATTCCTGCATTTTTATGTGGGATCTGAGTTTCCTAACTTGGGTCTTTTTGCTTATAAGGCAGAGGTTTTAACCACCAAGTCATAAAATCCCTAACCTCTATTTTTACTGCTGGGCAATATTTTGTTAGATCACAGTTGCGTCTTATTTAACTGACATAACAGCATCTCAACCCTAAATCAAGCACAAGCTCATCTTCGGATCTTGAACTCGGTCACACGTGGAAAGGCCCATTTTAACAACCAAAAAAAGAAGGTATCACGTTCACAGGTTCTCGTTTGGAACATAGTTGTGTTTTTGCAGGGCTGCTCGTCAGCCCACTCCAGGAAGGAAATGCAGAGGTGAAGGCAAGAAGTCAGAAGTGAGGGAGGACCCTACACCAACGTACCACATGACTTACTGAAGAATACAAGGTCATTGCTCATTGGGCTCTGAGAAGCTAACAAAGCAGAAGATGGAGGAGAAGGAGGAAGAAGAGGAGGAAGAGTAAAAAAGGAGTAGGAGAAAGAGGAGGAGGAGAAAAACAAGAGTAGGAGGAAGAAGAGGAAAAGCAAGGGAGAAGGAGGAAGAAGAAGAGGAGGAAAAAGAGGAAAAAGAGGAGGAGAAGGAGGAGAAAGGGCTAGGGAGATGGTTATGGGTAAGAGTGCTTATTCTGCAAGCATGAGAAACTGAGTTCTCATCCCTAGAACCCACATAAAAAGTCAGGCACAGCTGCTCAGGCCTCTTATTCCAGCATTGAAGCTTATACATGGCCAGATTCCCTAGAGCTCACTGACCAGTCAGACTAGACGAAATGGCAAGCTTCCGGTTCAGAAACCCTTTCTTAAGGCAATCAGGAGGAAAGTGATGGGAGAGGACATCAGAAGTCTTTCTTTGATCTCAAATATACACACATAGGCATGTATCACACAGACATGTGTACATACACACACACACACCATACCACACAACACCCCCCACCCAAAAAATCCAAAAGATCAAGTGACCTAAAAACTATCCACAGATCATAGATATGTGAACAACTGGGAACAGCTTGGAACCTATTCCAGGAGTATGACCAAGGAGTGGTCTTCCAAAGAATGACTAAGCCTTTTTCTGTTCTAACATTCTATGACTCCACCAACTCAAATGTGCTACAGATAGATGATTCTCCGAGAAATTTTTTCAGCAGAAGATGTGACAGGTGGATTATCTAGTGAACTCTGAACAAAG
Source organism: Typhlomys cinereus (assembly GCA_023101885.1). Lineage (NCBI taxonomy): Eukaryota > Metazoa > Chordata > Mammalia > Rodentia > Platacanthomyidae > Typhlomys > Typhlomys cinereus. The sequence goes on along the minus strand of JALPQD010000263.1, from coordinate 3,069,073 downwards.
CAGTGTGTTTCCTAGTGTCCAGAAACATCCGCACAGCCAGCGGCCTGAGAAGCAGCCCCATTTATACCGCTCTGACAGCGACTGCTGTGGTCATTAGAGTTTACAAATTGTTCTGAGCTACATTAAGTTGCCAGGCTGCATTATCCATCAGGGGTGCCTCGTGGTGCTCCGTGAGGAGGGCACAGCGCAGACGACAGCCCCTCTGTTGCCTTGACTAGTCCAAGGAAATAAAGCAAGGTCAAATTACTTTGTGTTGTTAATCACCTTAAATGTTTGATTTAGGAAAATTACCATGAACCCACTATTAGCATATCTCATCACTAAATCCAATGGCTTTAAAATATAAATGGCCAAGCAGGGGGCTTTCCTTCTGTCCAGAAATCCAGAGTCGCCTGGATTCTTTGAGCAATCCTTCCATTAGGATGGGAAGAGAGGTGCCGAGTCCTTTCACCTGAATACTTCAAGACGCATCGGGGGCTCTTCTGATGGCAATCCTCTTCAAAAGCAGTACCAGCCAACCTGCAGTGACTGGGAGCAAGATATAGACTTGGAATGTACTAAGACAGCTGTGGAATTTTTGAACCATCTGACTAGGAAGTCTGAAACCCTCAGCTCCACAAGTCAAGTCTCAATCTCTCTCTTCTCCAGCTTCTTGTGAAAAAAAAAAAAAAAAACCATCATTCCTGAGAAAGCATTCACTCTGTCCTGGTGCCTTCTGTCCTGAACACCCCCCAGCATGCCCTTATTTATCCTGTCTCACAATTAGGCTTATGGGCATCTTTCTGCCCTGCTGGATTGAATGGTATCTGCAGACAAGAACCCTGTCTTTCACTTCTCCACATTTCCCATCATGCCACTGGGCTTAGCCTGCCATGGCTTCCAGCCCATGAGCCCTCAACACCATTGCATTACTACATGAGGATAATGCACGGTAACTGTATTAATAATAATAAATACTTAATAACCAGGGGCAATGGTACAGAATTCTGCCAAAAATGAGAGCTTTCTTTCCTACCTGATGAAATATTCCAAAGCTTCGTGGCTAACATTTGAACATGTTCAGAAACAATTCAAGTGTTATATTGTATAGTTTATCGAAGTCACTTACTGAGCTTCTGTGTCAAAAGAGCTCATAGTCTAGTAGAAGAAAAAGACAAATCAACAGATAAATCACAATGCAAAGCAAAGTTTTAATTAGTTCCCTCACCAGATACTTATCCCTCTGTGTGTGTGTGTGTGTGTGTGTGTGTGTGTGTGTGTGTGTGTACATGTATATGCAAGTTCACATGTCGGGGGTACATGTGTGTGCGTAAGTGTGGAGGCCTGAGTTGATATCAGGAATTATCCTTGATCACTCTTCTACCTTATTCTGGGACAGGGTCTCTAGTCAAATCCAGATTAGACTGGATAGCCAACTTGCTCTAGGAATTCCCAGTCACTGCCGTCCAAGGCAAGAATTACATGGGATCTAGGGACCTGAACCCCTGTTCTTTTGTTTGCCTGGCAAGCCTTCAACAGCTATGCCAGGGCTGGGGAGAAGGCTCAATAGGGAAAGAGCTGGTTGCCCAAGACTGACAACCTGAGTTGGGACCTCCAGGCCCACGTAAGAACTGGACACAGCAGCACACATGCCGGTAAAGTCCTGCATGCCTACGGGAAGTGGGAGGCGGAGACAAGCTCATGGGCTAGCTACCTTGGTGCCTGCAGCAATGAAGGGACCCTGTCTCAAACAAGTAGAAGCTGAGAAGTGACACCTGAAGTTGCCCTCTGCCTACACATGTATGTCATGGTGCATGCGCGCGCGCACACAGACACACACACACACACACACACACACACACACACACGCGTGCTAATTAATTGATCAATTAAAGCTACGCTAACAACCAAGCCAAGGCACGTTTTTTTATTTAATGGTTTTTATCAGTGTATGTACATTTATTGTCATTGACTTGAAATAGAATCAACATTTTTATAATGACACTGGAAAACAAAGATCTCTGTTTTCTTGTGCTTGTCTTCATCTGAGGTCTTTACTGATTGAGTCTAAGGTCCTGAACCCCAGGGTTAGGGCAGTAGCTCAGCAATAGAATGCCTGTCTAACACACATAAAAAGCCCTGGGTTCGATTCCCCAGAACTGGGGCTTGATGAGCTTAGACAGGAAAAAAGTTCTACATATTCATTTTTACTACTCTTTAGCTGGAACTCAGCATTTCCTTCAGTTGTGAATGTAGAGAACAAACCAGGATTATCAGTACCTGTGACTTTGTCTCCAAGAGAAGTCACAGGTACTTTCGTGCTCATTATACTTTGCTGCAGACAGGCTAAAATCACTGTTACACACATCACAAGTTTGAAATGAGGTATTTGATAGTGCACCATTTGGTAGTGCACAAATAAGAAAAAACATAACTTGCAATACTTTAATGGGTATATTTCAGTATAATTGTTTTTACTTTATAATCCCGCGTATTTCATAGAACATTTTTAAGAAGGTTATCAGCCTCCCTACCACATTATCAAAGAGATCCGTGTCACACACACACACACACACACACACACAGAGAGAGAGAGAGAGAGATATTATTGATCTGTGTCCAGACAGTAGCTATTCTTGAGATATAGTTGAGAATTTTCACTGAGACAATGTTCAAAGGCAGGTGATGTGTTGGGACTTAGCTGCACATGGACTATCTGTCATGGTTTGAAATGTATCCCCCACCATCTTATATGTTTAGGAAGGTCATGGCACCTTTAAGAAGTGGAGCCTTGCTGGAGGAAGGCAGTCACAAGGGGTGGGCCTTGATGTGGATTAGACCCATCCTATCTCCAGAAGGAGTCTGCCTTTGCTGCAAGCAGCCTGGTAGCTCTTAGCCTCTTGGATGGGTGTGACATAGCCTGTGTCCAGCTTCTGCCAGCCAGCTATGCTGCCTCTGCCATGAAAGACTGTATCTCCCTTCTGGAACTGTAAGCTGAAAAGGTCTCCCTTTCTCCCTTAAGTTGCTTGACTTTGAATGTTCTCTCATAGCAACACACCATCCACCTGCTAGAGACAGCCACGTGTTGGGAACACTCAAGACATCTCATGGTGGCTCTTCTGTCCTCATGAAGGAAAATGAAGCCATATGCACCTGAGTCTAGATGTGTCTCTGTGCACACCTAGCTTAGTTACAGGGAGAGAAGGGGAATGGAATTTACATCTAACCTGTACCATTTGAAATCAAACCAAATCAAATACCCACCACTGGGAAGAAACTGACTAGGCAAAAACGCAGGTGCAGCCAGAGGCACCGGAAAATCCTGGTGACCCATAAACCTTTGTGATTTAACCAATGTGTAATCAATCGGTTGGCTCCCAGAATAAATGTCAATGAAATTTTTAAAAATAGCATTAACCCAGCTGAAAAATGACCTCTTGCGTTGCATAAATGTACAAAGATTGGATAATTGCTCCTGGTGAAGGACAAGATGTGAGGTGTAGAGGAAGATGTGGGATTATCTGGCTAGTCGCAGAAGCAAGCAGGACACACACCCTCCTTAAGGCTTCTCGCGCTACCCAGGAACAGTGCTTGACCTTCTGTTGTCTCTTGGTGTCGTGTTTTTGCTCCATTTCTGAAGCAGCTGCCTTTGATGCTCTTGTCTCTCTTGCCTGACGTGACTCTGAATTGACAGTGTTTTCATTGAAGCCAACGCTTCATTGAAGCCCTTCCCGGGTGCAGCTTTGCAGTGTGTGAGCTGGGCTGTGTGTGAGAAGAAGCACCAGGCAGAAACCCTCTAGACAGAGTCCTTGCAGGAAGCACAGCACCTGGAGGGACCTTTAGCACACAGAGATTTGGCTCTTTATATTTTTTATTTTTAAAAGCCATGATAATTGCTCATAGCCAAGGGATACAGCATTACATTCAAATACATGCTTGCAGAGTATGTAATGGTCAGATTAGGATGGGGGTGTGGAGATTTCTAGTATGTTCCTCCAAAAGGGAGGACCTACCAGGGCCGACTTGTGTCTGCCTTTGCTATATTGTATTTCTTAGACGTTTTTCCTCAACATCGGGTAGAAAGCTTTGCATGTTGAATCTTATACTGAGATAAAATATTTATTTCAGAGCACACATACTATTTCTCAGTGGGGAAAATGTATTGATTCCCACCCATCGATGGCCTACTATTTATTGTACTTATCACACCCAAAGCATCAGCAGTGTAATTAAATTTTGGCTTACCTCTGGTCAGGGGGGAGAAAAGGGGCCACTGTAACAGTTGGACTAACAATGATTTCCTCTTCCCAGGGCTTTAATTTCCTCTGTCTGTACCTTGTCTCTGCTGGACATGGGCAAAGGCCCATCGACCGCCTCTCCAAGATAAGCGTGTGTCCCGAGAAATGGCATCTATTTGAAAAATCTTAATGATTATAAATGAAACGTAATGTGCTTATCAGCTCTGTCCCCCAGGGTCTTGCCTCTCAGCCCTTGAGTGGAAAGTGTGGGGGAACAATGAGAACCGTAGCTGAATGAGGTGATCTTTTAATCCGTTCTGAAATGAGATGGTAGCCATCTTTATGTCGGGGGAGGGGGGGGTCTGGAGAGAAAAGACGTCTTCTGCTTAGACGTCCTCGGAGGGGTGGCTCAATGTAAGTACTGAGATGTAAGTAACCGGCCCAGATCCTTGTGTGTAGCACCCACGAAATTGCTCTGTAGTCATTTCACAGTCTGTGCATGAGGGACACGGTAGAGAAACTCCTACAAAGCTTTTCTGGTGTGCTTTCACGTACATTGCAGGTATGAGCGAGAACCATCTCTCATGCCTCAGTGCCAAGAACATCCATTTGCTCCTTAATGACTGGCCTGTTTCTTTCTTGTGGATTCACATTCTGATTCATATACATAACCCATGGTTTTCTCCTTCTTTGCTTGGCCACTGCAAATCTGCAGACCAGTTTTATCAACCGGACAGAACAATGCAGCATCCATTTGCTGAGTTCTAATCTCCTCCAGCCTTATCTACATTCCAGAACCAATTTCCTCTTTGCCTTGATGTTATCATCTCTCTCTCTCTCTCTCTCTCTCTCTCTCTCTCTCTCTCTCTTAATCCAAGGTGTTGCTTATTTTAATCATCCTAAATCTTTGGCAGAATGTAATGGCTTTGACCAGACATTCCTGTTGCCCTCGTGAATGCTGATGGTACACGCTGAAATTGCAGGGCTTGGGATAAGAGAGACCTGTGTTTAGCTCAGCCCCCTTCTTGTTATGGCAAAATGTCAAGCCGGCCTCTGTCATTTCACCTGAGAACTCAACAACCTGATGCTCTCTAAACTGGGTCCTGGAAACCACAGTGTACGTGACCTCTTGGCTGTTGTATTTACCTGCTCCTCCCTCTGCCAGTCCGTGAATGTTGTCAGCCATTCTCTCTCCCTCCTCAATCTCACTGCCTCTTTCATAACGACTAGATGTATTCAAGTCTTTGCATAAACATGCAGTGCTAATCTCCCACTGAACCTACTCGCTCCTCCTGCCTTATCATCTGTATTTTCAGAGGTTTACAGCTCTCGTTTTGCCCCCCATCCTCCTTCCCCCACCCCAGGGGCCGCGTCTCAGTCCTCACTCCTCTGAAACATTGTTGCCAAAGACAGCCAGCGGCTAACTAACATGTCATACCATCTCCCCGCTCAGCATTCACCTGGCTTAATGCTCTCCTAACTCTTGCGTTCAGCTTGCCTGATTCCTTACTGGGAAGCATCAGTCACTATAAACTATTTTGTTTTTTCAAAAATACTTTCTTCCTTTGGATTCTGAGATGTTATTCTCTCCTTGACACCTTTCTCTCCTTCTGTGTCATCCTAAAAACAAAAAACTTAAGTGTGCCCCTCTCTCTGCCTTTTCTTGTATGTAAAAGGTTGGTGCTGCTTGCAGATTTATTCGAGGTCTTTTCCTCTTATTCATTTAGACCCCTGGCTTTGACTATTGTCTTCGCAGCATGCAGAAGTTCTATCTTAAAGACCAACCACATGGCTAAACCCCTACCATTTAGTTCTCCAAGTCCAACTGAAGCATCGTCATGATTCTAAATGAAATGCAAAGTGCTGCCAATCTTAACAAGTATAATAAAACACCTGGGCACCTCAAGTCAGTGGGTGTGAACAGGATTCATCTCTCATGAGCATTGTTCGTGATTCCACACAGTTTCATCCTGTAGGCAGGACTTTGCCAGAATAATGATGAGATAGCTTGTTCATATGTGGTTAAAGGAGAAGGTGCTAACAGCAGTGAGTGCGTGTGTCAACTATGTGCAAGCAAAGAATGGGGAACACTCTGTTTAAATGAAGATTTTTCCCTTTATTAAGTTTCCTGATTGACATTTAGTTTACTGATACATTAGCACCAAGTTGGTAATTAACTTGATATTCACTGCTAGAAAGATACACATGTGCTTTTCAAAAGAAAATTCCAGCCACTCAGTATCTTTTGACATGATAAACATAAGGTGTTTGACCGAATCCTAGACTTGCCTTTGATGTATTATATTTTGCACATTAGCTCTTCTGTTTGGAGCAAAAACAGTTGATGCTTTTTTCTGACAAATGGTTCCTAATGTAAGTATTTCTTCTTTATTACTTTCATAACTATTTACTTAAAGTATATATTAGACACTGTGAATGGACATAGTTCAGTGGTAGCTCTTAGCATGTGTAAGGCCTTGGGTTCATTCCCCAATACCATAAAATGTAGATGATTAAAAACAAATAAACCAGGCTCAGAGTAAAGCTGATATACGATATGAAGTCAGTAAAATTTTCCAATAGGCCATTCCCAATCTATTTTAGTATGTTATTTTCTACTACCCATGTAAGTGTATTTGTTAAATGTCTAGGGCTTCCTAGCTCTAAGGACACTCAGTAGTCACTATGTCTTGGAACAAAGGACAAGAGTCTTCCTCTAGCCTTCGTTCGTCCTATGTGTTTATTATTCTTTATCACTTAAAAAAATCCCTAAAATAATTTCTTATATATTGTCTCATTCATTATATTTTGCAGCAAACTATCCTAAGCCATAATTATCTTGTTTTGCATGTTTAAAAGATTTTGGTTGGTTGTTGGTTGGCTTTTTGTTTGGTTGGCAGCTGGCTGGTTGGTTGGCTGGCGAGTTGGCTGGTGGCTGGCTGACTGACTGGCTGGTTGACTGATTGGCTGATTAACTGGTTGGCTGATTGACTGATTGGCTGGTTGACTGACTGGCTGATTAGCTGACTGGCTGGCTGTTTGTTAATTGATTTTCTTAGGATAAAAAAAAAAATCACTGAACCGGAGTATCTGAGACAGAACTATGGGCCTGGATCATTCACATCCTTTTGTATTGAAGAAAATCCTTAAGTTACTCTTGAGGAACATCTGGCCCAGGTTTGCTTCACCTCTCCTGTCAACAGAGTGACACTTCTGTCTTTTGAAGACAATTGTTCCTTCTTATCTATCCTTCATCCCTCTCTAATTGCAAGAACAGCTCCTGCTGCCCTGTTCTCTTACTTCTCTGCCTCCTGCACACGCCACAATTATCAGGAAGAGCCTAAGAATCTTGAACTGAGTAGCTCAAAATCTGAACATTGATAGAAATCATCCACCTAGCTGAAGGCCCCTAGCGAAAACATCTGTTGGATCCTGGTGCTTAGAAAGAGGGGTTGCCTTGGCTCTTGCCCATCTTCAACTCGTCCCCATGCTCCTAGAGCCTCCCGCAGTCTTCACAGTCTTATTTTGCTGCATATAGGCAGGCGATGCTTGTACAGACACTCCTACTGCGCAAACATCCCCCGTCATGCCTCCGTGGCAGGCTGGGGTTTTTTATTATTATTCAATTGTGTGTGTGTGTGTGTGTGTGTGTGTGTGTGTGTGTGTGTGTGTGTGTGTAGAACCACGGGCGAATTCAGGAACCACCATGGACGCCTCCACCTCCTCCTTGTTTACTGTGCCTCGGGATTCACAGGCTCCGCCCTACCAAGACCAGAAACGCAGGCCGCCCCCGCTTCCGCCAGCGTCTATATGTGGGGTCTAGGATCCGAACTCAGGACCTTCCGCCTGCAAGACAGAAGCTTAAGCCCTGAGCCACCTCTCCAGCCCCAGCAGGCTGGTTTTTACCAGTGGTTCTTTTCTATCTTTCTCTCCTCACCCCACTGCTGTTGAATTTCTCACTGAAAACCCAGGCTGACTACGGATGTGGAGCTTGGTGCAGGCTATTGGGTTTCTACTACCAAAGTGCAAGACCCCCAAAGAGTAGATAATCTAAAAAAGCATATCCAAATAGCAAATGGGAATGAGGGAGGGAACTAGCACATAAAAGCTGAGTGATGGTGTGCACAGTTGTTTCTTTTATGTAAGCAGTGTATCTGAAGTCTCAAGAAAATGCATTTGACTGTTGCTGCTGCAGCTGCAGCTATTATTGCTACTACTACTATTGCTGCTGCTGCTGCTGCTGGTGCTGGTAGTTACATTTGAACTTGCAAAATACCACAAGCCGACCTGAATTCTCAATTCTCCTGCCTCATCCTCCCAAGGGCAGGGATTATAGATATGCACTACTAACACTATCTGTGTACGATTAATAATCATGGATTGTAGGATTTTGCAATTTTGTTTAGAGCCAAATCACGTCTTTGCAAAGTGCTAAGTTTTCAGAACCATTCTGATTAATGGAATATCGTCCAGCAACAAAAAGAAATGGAGCACTGATATGTGCTACAAGACACATCACAGCTCAGATCAGAGCAGTACATACACCACAGCTATGCCATTATGCAAGTATAAGGAACTAGTCACACAAGACCACATATCCGTGGTTTCCTTGACATGAAGTACCCAGACTAGAGAAACCTATGGGGAGAACAGATGAATAACCATGAGGGTTGGGGAGCTCGGTGATAGGTGAGGTGCAAGGAGACCTTGAGATAATTAAAGGGTTCTAAAATTGATGGTGACAAATATACAATATTGAATATACTAAAATCCATTGAGCTCTATGATTTATATGGATTAATTGTGTGACATTTGACATATACCTCAGTAAACTTGTTTTAAATTCTGCTTGCCACAGGACAAATGAATCCATATGCTCTACCTCCAATATGAAAGCTTGAGACAGGTGGTCTTGAAGTATGGAGAAATAGTGATTGGCTAAGGCTAGAGAGGGCAAGAGGGATGTGGATGGAGAAAGCTGGCCCACAGTTATAGTTAGAGAAGAGAAATAAGTTCCGGTGGTCTTCAGCACAGGAAGGGGATGACTACAATTAAAAACAACTTATCTATAAGACATGGCAGTGCACGCTTGTAAGTAGTGCATCTCCACAAGCAGGAGGTTGAGGCAGAGAGACTGAGAATCAAAGTCAACCTTGGCTACACAGTGAGTTTCTACCAGCCTAAGCTGCATGGCAAAACTTTGTCTCAGGAAAAAAGCTTACAAAGCTTATATATTTCAAAATACCAAGAAAAGAGGATTTTAAATGTCCTCACCATAAAGAATTGATAAATGTCTAAGGTGAATGATATACTAATTACCATGATTTGATCACCGTACTTTAAATACATCTCAAAACCTTACAGATATATATATAGATATATAGATATATAGATATATGTACACACACGCACACATATTAGGTATTAGCTAAAATTTAGATAAAATAATTCTGTTTACTTTCATTTAATCTAGAATCTGGAGCAATCCTTCTTCAAACCAATATTCCAATTATGTAGTGTATTTAACCATATTTAGGATACAAAATATGTATTTGGAGGTGGGAAGAGTGCTAAGATAGAGCAATAACATCTTTCTGATTATTATATCATTGGTTGTTTGGAAGACCTTCCTTTATCTAGTTTTATAGAATAATTTTTGTAGAAACATGGAGCTAATCATTAATCTGCAAAATGTATTAAGTTGAAATTTTCACATAAAAGGTCTTATGTTTGTGTTAGAATTCCTTTGTGGGTACTTTTCATACTTTGTTGCTATTAAAACTGTATTTTGAATCTTTACTTTATACCCATTAGCTTTTCTACTTATATATCATGAGACCAACTGAATAACATTGATTTTTGCATATTTACTATTTATCTAGCAACTATGAAGCATCTACAGATTCTTGCATATTTCAGCTGATAGCAATACCATGAGTTCCTCCTTTTGAACTTCACAATCTTCTTGACTCACTTTATTTCCCCACTTGCCCAAGAGTTCTGGTTCCATATGGGACTGAACACATGCCGTGGTAATCTTAACTTTGAAGGTATTGTTTAATACCTTTTTGTATTATGCTTACTGTAAGCTTTTAGTATATGACTTTTTCTATTTCTTTTTTTTTAATTTTTTTAAAATTTTTATTCAATTGTGTGTGTGTGTGTGTGTGTGTGTGTGTGTGTGTGTGTAGAACCACGGACGAATTCGGGAACCACCATGGACGCCTCCACCTCCTCTTTGTTTACTCTGCCCTGGGATTCACAGGCTCCGTCCTACCAGGACCAGAAATGCAGGCTGCCCCCACTTCCGCCTGGCGTCTATACATGGGATCTGGGATCCGAACTCAGGACATTCTGCCTGCAAGGCAGAGGCTTAACCCCTGAGCCACCTCTCCAGCCCTGACTTTTTCTATTTCTTAGTCACTAGGATTTTATGAATTACTGATGTGCTGATTCCATTATTCTTAGATTCTCTTGAGACAGGTGTTATTTATCTATGTCATATGCATTGTGAGATTTTTTAGGCAAGTTGTTATTTATGAAAATAGCCAGGTATATAAAGAAGATCAGAACTACTGATTATAGAATATTGGAATTTTGGACTATCCATTTGAATAGTCTCTCTCTGCATCATCTATACTGAATATTAATTCGATTTCATCCTCATGATCTTAGGTACCATCCATGGACTGAAGACCCCCTCCAATTTAACATCTTACCCCTGAACATCTTACCCTGACTGCTATAGCTAACTGCCTTCTGACGGTTCCATTTGGATGTCTAATAAGCATCTCCATCCTGCCTGACTCTCCACCAGCAAACAGCATTCCCTCTCAGCAGGGGAGCACCCCATTTACCTACCACTCAGGCTGAATGCCCTGCCAACCCCCCATGAGCCCTCTTTGTCTGCCACAGGGCACTTGGAATCTGTCCCCCAAATTACTCTATGAGCTCATTCTTCTTCCAAGGTTCAGGTCTGATTCTCTGTCATCATCCGCTGCCCCCTCCTGGCTGCCAGATGCAGATGCGGTCACTTCTCATTTGGCTTCCTGAGAGTCACAGAAAACTGTGACTAGGGAGGGCTCAGGGTCTAAGCCAAGGACAGAGTCTCCAGCTCATCAGAAAATACTAGACAGGCATTCCCTCCTTGGCCGCTCTAAGGACCCAATATCACCACATCTATGACTTAACTGCACTAATGCCCTCTCCCAGGCCACGAACCACAAAGGCGCTCTCTCCCTCTCTCTCTCCCTCCCTCTCCCTTCTTTCTTCTATTCTTTCCTCTCTTCATGTCTCTTTTCATCCACTCTTCCCTTCCTCCCTTGTCTCCCCAATTCTCGACTCTTAGCTAAACGCACACACATACAGACATACAAACATACATACACATATATGCAGACATACACACATAAACACACAAACATGAACACACACATACACACACAAAATTTTTTCCCCTCAATGTGAAGCCAGGGTGCTAGAAACCTAACCTATTCCTCACAGACCAAGTCGTCTTGGTAGCCTGCATTGGCCCATCCCAAAATTAAAATAATATAAATCCATCACATGCTTCCCAGCCCAGATGAAAGGCCATCAGCCAGTGAGAAAGTGCGTGGGCATGAATTGCAAATGACAAATGACTGTTTTTCTCCTGCATCTGCAGCTATCTCACGGTGCTGAAAAATGTGTAGCGAGTAGACCACAGAGAAACGGGCCTGCGCCTCTGATCTCTGGCGTGATTCGCTGACATCTCTTTCACAGAGAACTCATTTTTCAGTGCTCAAGCGTTCAGCCAGAGAAATCTGGGTATAGATGGAGGTAGTGGACTCTCTTCCGGGTTAGCATACTAACAGTATGATGGGCCATTAGCTCCTAAACTCAGTGCTAGCATTGTGCCTGTGTAGTTATGTGAAACCAGGGCTTGGGAATCTCCTTTTCCCCCCGACAGTATGGTATTGATGTCAGCCTGCCATTGGCAGCCCCAAGTTTAAATTCTCTCCTTAGAGACTCCAGGAAATCTACTTCCACTGCACCGACTACCATAGCCCTCATCCCAGCGGCCACCAAACCTCCCTACACTATTCACCAGCCCTGAGCCATGTCCCAGGTCCTCTTGTGCCCCCTTACAGTTCGTTTCTCACACAGCCGTTGAAGCTATTGTACTAATACATACACCAGATCCCATCATTTCTCTGTTTAAAGTGGTTTCCTTCCAGCATCAAAGTTGCCATGGGAACAGGGGAGATGGCTCAGTGGGTAAGAACGCCTACCATGCAAGCACCAGGACCTAAGTTCAAATCCCCAGGCTCCACATTTTAAAAAAAAAAAAAGAAAGAAATTGGGTCTTATAACACGAGAGCTGTGGGAGATAGAGACAGGAGAACCTCTGGGGCTTGCAGGCTACCAGTCTGGCTGGAGGTTCAGTGAGAGACTCTGTCTACAGGGATAAGGTGGAAAGTGATACCCTCCTCTGGCCTCCATACACACATACATGCACACATGACGCACATGTACGCCACAGACACACTCATTCTTGTATACACATAAAACTAAAATAGAAAGAAAAAAGCTTCCGTGGGTCTGAAAGTGTCCCCCCTCAAATGGGAGAACCTTCATTCCCTCAATGGTGGCAGTGTTGGGAGGTGTGGCCTAAAGAGAAGTATGCAGCACATGAGCACCCCCACCCCTTTGGGAATGGGTTAAAGCTGATCTTTCCAGACTGTGCTAGTTCTCCTGAGAGAGGCTGGGTGGTTCCAAAGGTGATTCCAGCTGCCTTAGCTATCTACAGCCTCAGGAGGTCCCTCGCCAGGAACACAGCAGTTTCCCAGAACCGTGGGCCAAGGAAGCTTTATAAATTACCCCTGTATCAGGCATTCTGTTACCGCAACAGAAAATAGACTTGACAGAAACGAAACCCGAAGTTCTGTCATGAGACTCAGAGGCAGATGGCTGTGAGCTACTGAAGCTTAAGAACCATGGCCCTGAGCTTAAAGGGATCCAGATAGCTCTTTCACTTAAACAACCTGCAGAAGGAAGACACTACTCTACTCTTTCCCTTTAAAAGGGCTCATGGGCTGGGAAAATGAGTTGAAGCATTTGCCTCCCTAGCAAAAGTTCAAATGCCCAGCTCCCACATAAAAATGCCAGGTGGAAATAGCAGCAGCCTGTGCTTCTAGCCCTGAACGGTGGAACCTGGGAAACCTCAAACCAAAGCAATAAGGAGGTAGACACCTCCTGGAGACACACACACACACACACACACACACACACACACACACACACACACACAAAGATAAGATGAAATAAAATAAAAAGACCTGTGGAACTGTAGAAGCTTCCAGCCTCATGACACTTGACCTGTCCAAGTGTGTTGTTCCGGAAGGTCCCCTGACCTTGTCTGTGACCTCCCCACCATCATCATCCAGCTCTTCCTCATATTCACCTCAGGCTCCTACCGGCCAGAACATCTGCATGGAATCGCCTCCAACCTACATGAGGCTGCCTAATCCTGTCTCATGCCCCATTTCCAAACAGCCTAACCCATTCACAATTTCTTTCTCATATGACTTATCAGTGTCTAAAGTTGCTTTATCAATCAGGTGTGTGCCTGAGGGCTGGGACTCTGTATCCCCAGAATCTAGAAAGTATCTGGATGGTAAAGAAATGTCCACTGACTTTTACACCCCAAGAATAGAAAAGCAAAGATTCAAATACATGTTTGTATCCTCGCAGTTGTAGAAGAATTTATTCTCACTTGATCTTAGCCAAGAGGCTGAGAAGTCATGGAAGAACTCATTCTCAAACAGTCGTAGCAACTCAAAGCGCCCATCCATAGAGAAATACATTATAGCCATTCAATGGCACATTGAACAGTCTGGCAAAGGATCGAAGGGTTCTGGGCATGTGCTACGACAACTTTGGACATCATGACAAATTAAAACAGAAAGATGCAAAGGGCAAGCATATGATGCTACATCTATGAGGTGCTTCAGTTAGGTAAATTCATAGACACAGTGGACTAAGGACCAGGTGAGAGTCATGATTTTAATGAGCATGGATCAGTATGGCACAATGTAAGCATTCTGGAAACGGGCAATGGCAATGGCTGAGCACCATGATGATAGCCCTCTTCATCACTGAATCCGACACTTGTAAGTGGCTATGAGATTAGACTGGATGCAATGCATATTCCACACACATTTATACATAAAATACGTATAATTGCCTCAACCTCTATTTTTGTACTGTGGACTGTTTCAAAAGTCTGGAGTCTGGGGGGTGTAGCTCAGCAATAGAGGGCTTGCCTAGCATGTGTGAGATCCTGGGTTCGATCCCTAGCACCACAAGAAGTAAAAACTGAAATAAAACAGACAAAGCTAGGGTGGGGTTTTTTTGTTTTGTTTTTTTTTGTTTGCTTGTTTGTCACCCGAAAGGGACCTATAGATATCCAAAACCAATTTTGTGAAATGGGCAAATTTAAGCAGAGAGAAATGAGTGCCAAAACTTTCTAAGCATCTTGGGATTTTGATCTTAGGAATCTATTCCTCAAAAAAAAAAAAAAATTCCCAAGAAAAAGATGAATGTGAAAAAGGAGGTACGTTCACAGGTGAGATTTTAGGAGGCTTTGGAAAATAGAGCTAAAGGGTCTGGAGAAATGGCTCAGCAATTAAAGCACTTGATGCACAAGCAAAAGGAGCTGAGTTCAGATCCTCATATCCATGCAAAGTGCCGGGTAGGTGTGGCACCCACCTTTCATTCCTGCCTCAGAAAGTGGAGACTGGGAAACCCCAGAGCAAGTTGACTAGCAAGACTAGCCCTATAGGCAAGATTGGGGCTTAAACTAGAGATCAAGACTCAAAAGAGTAGGATGGAAGGGAGAGCAATGAAGGGATAGCAACCTCAAGCCTCTGCACATACCGTGAGCACGCAAATGCAGAACCAGACACACACACACATGCACCCCATGCACAAATACATGGGGGAAATGGGGAAGGGAGCATCTTGGTCCTAACACAAAATCATCACTCAACATTGACACCAAGATATTCATGACTTATGGTAACACTCAAGCACACATGGTTAGATTCACCAACTGTTTTTAAAATATATAAAGAACTGGCCAAAGAAAGAAGTTGGTCTAGGTTTCAAATAATTTATACCCGTAGTACTTTTGACATTTATATTTTAAGAGGTAAGACTACTTTTATCTAAGCTGTAAATGATTTTTAACACCTCCCCCTCTATCCTGCACAGTTTTCAAACCAGAAATCTATTTATCTTACCCATCCAAACGGAACTGTTAAGTTATGCAAACAAAACCAAGAACCAGGCTTTGCTTTGTCTGTTGGCCTGTGCCACATAGAAATTGCCAAATTCTTAATTCACCAGTGAACTCCCCTGCCAGAAAGCTTATTTAGGGAAGTGTAAAAGGATGGGATTTGCGCGCACACACACACACACACACACACACACACACACACACACACACGAAGCTCTTGATGTGATGTTAGCAAATACATAAAAACAAATCATACCAACAAGGGTCCTGCGATGCCCAGTTCCCCTTCCCTATTTTTCTGCTTTGCTACTTGGTTTCACTGGTTTTCGCTTTATTTTATTAGTGTTTCCATTCTAAAACACTAATCTGAAAGACTGTTTCCAATTCCTCCAGGGGGTGGGCATTCTCCACCATGCAGCAGTGCGAGGGACCGTGGAGGAAGCCTCAGACTTGTAAATACAAACAAGAGTCGAGGGCTGGAGAGATGGCTCAGGGGTTAAGATTCTTGTCTTGCAAGTAGAAGGTCCGAGTTCAGATCCCAGATCCCACATAAAAACACCAGGTGGCAAACCTCACGTTAGCCCCCGTGCCCTGGGTGGTTCTGACAAGTGTGCCATGTTTTCCCCTGGCACAACACATGGCATATTTTATCATGACGACTTGACTGGCCATGTTTGTTCCTCCTTAGAATGTGGCCTCTGTTTTAAGGCAGGGACTGTGTCTTCTTCCTGCATGCATTGCAGTGGGTCGCACAGCAGTTAGCACACAGGTACAGCTTAATAATAGTGAAGGAGACGGACAAACATAAGCAACAGAGAACCAGAAGGAGGCAAGACAAGGAGCTTATATAACACCTCACGTTCCAAGTAGGAAATACGAAATAAAAGCAAGAGTATAACACTCTTAATTTAAACTGCATTTATTCAGAACTTGTAAGACATACTTCTGGAGGATGGAGAGGTGGCTACGTGAGTAAGGTGTCTGTTGTGTAAGCACGAGGATATGTGTCCACAAATCTATTTCCCATGTAAAGCTGGTTGTGGTGGCATGCGTCGGTAACCACAGCACTGTGGTAGGAGACAGAAGCAATCCCAGGATTGGCCAGATAGCATAGCTGAAACAGTGAGCCCCAGTTTCAGTAACAGAGACCCCGTCTGAAAAATAAGATGGAGAATGATTGGGGAAAACACTTGACGCCAATCTTTGGCCTCCACATGTGCTCACATGGACATACACACCTGTGCCTACACATGCAAGCACACACACACACACACACACACACACACACACACACACTAAAACATACCTTTTGATTAGACTATGTTTTATGCTTTTAGACTACTTTTGAAAGAGAGAGTTGAACAAGATGGAGCCAGGCATGGTAATGCACACGTGTAATCTCAGCACTCAGTAGACAAGTGGGACTACATAGCAAGACTCTGTCACAACAACACAATACTAAATTTAAAAAGAACAAGAAGTCAGATACATGATGTGACATCAGTTTAAGGAGCATTCATTGATATACAATGGAGGTGCTAAACTATCACTTAGGTTACATAGCTGGCATACAATGGAGGTGCTAAACTATCACTTAGGTTACATAGCTGGCCAAACATGAGGAAAGTATATTCATACAACAGAAATTTTGGCTATTTATGTTCCTTCCCATGAGGAAAAGAAATAAAGTATCTCCTCAAATAAAATTAAATCCTAAGTCTCCTCATAACTGAAAGTAGTTCTGAGGAGGTCCATCTGAGGAGTAAAACCGGGAGAACTTTTTACTATACATCATAAAAAAACCTTATTTCCCATGGGACACTAATGAACACTTTGGTCTCTTACGGAACTGCAGCTTCCACTTCATGGCTGTGCGTCAGCTTGTAACAATGCTCAGTGTCTCTGTGCTGGCTTAGGGATCCAGGATCAGAACAGGTGCCTGAACGGGAATTTACCAGTTCCATCTCATTACAGTATCTGGTAACATCGATACCAGGCCTATTCACATACATGACAATTCCATTTCTAGAAAATATTATTCAGACCCATGTCCAAAGGTTCCAATTTGAAAGCAAATCAAACCCCCTCTGAAGAGAAGCTGGTTTACTGTGCTCCCAAAGAAAATCCTAGCCAGTTAATGCATGCAAATGAAGTGGACATGGATGTGTCGCTCTGCTTGCATATGCACAAGACACTATGAAGAAAAAAGGAAGATGCAGAATGACAGCTGCAGTGTCACCAAGGTAACGAAGTATCAAGTATCAAGTATGTAGTGTGTGTTCTGTCTGTACGGTAAGCACGAGAATTATTGGAAGCATACTTCCAAGCTGATCATGGTCACCACCACTAGGGAGTGAGGTTTAGGGGCAAAGAATGGAAAATTGGGCTGGAGAGATGGCTCAAGGGTTAAGACTCTGTCTCCAAGCAGAAGGTCTTGCGTTTGGATCCCAGGTCCCACATAAGCATTTCCAGCCCTGGTGGGTGGAGCCTGGGAAACCCCAGAGTGAAGCAAGAAGGAGGTTGAAGCAATCCAGCATGAGTCCCAAAGTTGCCCTTGGTCCTCCACAGGGACACACAGGGACACACACACACACACACACACACACACACACACACACACACACGCACGCACACGCACACACACACAAAAAAATAAATATTTTTTTTAAAAGAATGGAAACTGGGGAGGTAGATGAAGTTAACTTTAAATATCTACACACATTTTTCTTTGGGTGCTGGGGATGGAGGTCCAGGTTTTCATACTTCCTAAGCACACACTCTACCACTGGGCTATCTGTACAGATCCAAAGCATTGATAAATAACATTCAGTCAATAGCCACAAGATACTGAACACACGAAAGGCTACATATTGTACCACAGTGAAACAGGCGATACTACATAACACCTACCATCACGTACAAAGTAACCCATGAACCCATGAGGGCAGGGCCACGGATATTTGGTCCCCACTTACCCCAAGTACCTATCACAGCATGTGGTACAGATAAAATTAATCAGTCACGATTTGTCAAATACAATAGATGGCTACAAGAATGAATGAAGACATATACTCAGACTCTAAACTTGTGTTCAGGTGCCCTCATCCCACTTACGAGTTGGTCTAGGCTTGTTCATTTGCAAAACTGAACTTTAGGACAGATGTGGTGGCTCACACTTGAAGTCCCAGCACTCAGGGGACAGAGGCAGGAGACTAGGAATAGAAGGCAAACTGAGTTCACAGTGAATTCTGAGCCAACCTGGGTTGCAAGGTGAGACCTGTCTCATCCCCTCTAACTGCCCCAAAGCCTAAGTGAGGTTGTTTTATGATCTAGTCTGGATGATCTAAACTTGACCAGAGTCCAAGGAGAAAGCCTAGCAGGGGAGAGGGGAGGAATGGTCACCTCAACTCTGGTTGCTGCCACTGGCATCGTCAGAACCCCAGTGTTTGCAGGATGGTAACAGCTTAAAGCATCCCCGTGCTCTGTCCTCTGCCTTTCTCAGCCCACCCTGTTTGGCAGACTGTAGCAGGAAAGTGTGAGGCAAAGCATATGTGTAGCAGCAAATTAGTAAGTGTACATTCAATTTTTATCTTTATTTATTTATTGTGCATGTGTGTGTGTGTGTGTGTGTGTGTGTGTGTGTGTGTGTCCCTGTGGAGGAACAGGGTAACTTTGGGAATCATCCTGGATTACTTCTATCTCCTTCTTAACTTTACTCTGGGATTTCTCAGGCTCCACCCATCAGAGCCAGAAGTGCAGGCTGCTGCTGTTTCTGCCTGGCATTTTTAGGTGGAATCTGGACTCCGAACTCAGGACCTTCTGCTTGCAAGACAGAGACTTAACCCCTGAGCCATCTCTTCAGCCCATAAGTATATATTCTAAAGTGAGTCCTCGCAGCTCATCCATCATACCTATACCAAAGAGGATGACAGCCAGTGTCCTGCCATTCTTGATAAGGGAACACATTGCACCAATCCCATCCCTGCCTCTGTTTTCAGGAGTGACTCATCCCAGATGTAAATATTCTGAAAAGAACATTTCAGCAAGATTCTAAATCCCATCAATGGCTTCTTTCTTTGCACATTTACTCTGTAGCTTTTTCACACTTAAATTAAGAATCCCTTATTTTTATCAAAATCAACAATGCTCATGATTCAGTAACTAGGTGTCTTTATCTCCATCCATTTTCATTTCGGTTGACAACCTTGGTTTATTCAAGACCACCATGTTGGCACACAATCAATGGCCTTTTTAAAATGACTGTTTCCTTGTCCAGAGCTTTCTGACACTTGGAACCTCTCATTTATTTAAAGTAATTTCAGAAGAAAAGATAATTGCTAGTTTTTTTTTACATGTGTACACGTGGGGTGTGCACGCATATTCATAGTGTGTGCACAGATGCATGAGCACATATGTGCATATGCATGTGGAAATCTAAGATTGACAGTGGGAGTCTTCCTCAATTGTTCTCCACTGAATTCGTTGAGGAGAGTCTCTCAATTGACTCCAGAGCTCACCAATATGTGCTAATCAAGCCAGCCAGTTTGCTCCGTAGACCCCCACCCTCCAAGCACTAGAATTATAGACAAACTCCCTTCACCACTCAGCATTTATGTGAGTTCTATGGATTTGAACCCTGGTCCTTATGCTTGCATAGCACTTTATCCTTTGAGCTATCTTCCCAACCTGGGTGGGTTTCTTTGGTTGGTTTGAGCTTTGGAGTTTTAAAGTACAAATAGTATCATCATACCCATGCATGAATCTTTTTGGTGATGCTCTAAAGGACTCAGGATGAGTCCTCCTAGAGTATTTAGTGCCCTATCCTTCAGCTTCATCCCTAAACTACCTCTTCCTCACTCCCAAAGTTCCAGTAGGATAGCCAAGATGGCTCCTGCCTCAGGGCAGAATGCTTCTTCCCATCGCTCTTCCCTTGGCCAACTCCTCCCTACCCATCAGATCTCACATTAAACATCAATCTCTCACGGAAGCTTCTCAACCAGCTAATCCACCCTACCTTCTCTTCCTGTCATTTTCCCTGTGTCCTTTTTTTTTCTTACAGTATATACTGACTTTGTGTTAAATATATATGCACCTGTGCTAACTGATTTAATATCTGTCCTTTAGTAGATTTGGAACCTCAGGTGATGAAAATCAAGACTAGCTTATTTGACCATCACTAACCTCAATGGATAAACAATAACAGCAACAACAAAAATTAAGTGAATTTCATCTCCCCCCCCCCTTAACTAGTGTTTCACAAATATGTGTTGAACAAAGCAAATGAAGGGAATTGAGTTACTGTGTCACTTGCACTCAAAGCAGCCTGGGTACCTGAGATGAAGTGGAAGGGAGGATAAGATTGATGAAGGGAAATGGTTTGGCATGTAGAAAGAATTTTATTAGACACAAGGAAGGATGAAAAAAGTCGTGTCATGCAGGAAATAAATGGGTAAGGAACTATATTAAGGAAGTAAAGGAAATGGGGAGGTGAAGAGGATTCTGGGGTATCACTAGACTGAGAGGGTCAAGGCCAGGCTTGATGGGGGTCCCAACAGACTAGGAGTCATCAATGCAGACCCTGGGGAGGGAGAGGAGAAGTGTAATGAGGATCCTTGTTCATTAGGAGATGCAGGTTCCAGGCAGGTGCACTTGAGACAGATCACTGCTGGGAACCAGAAGGAAATGGCAGAATGTTCTGGGTTGCTGTTCCACAGAGGAGGAGTCCCCCAGATGCCAAGCACAAGAGGAATACACCAACACAGCAATAGAAATCACAGCGCCACACACCCCAAACAACAAGACACCCTTGACCTTTTACAGTGAGACCACCGGGTCAATAGTATTGTAAAAGACGGTCTCCTTGTCTAAGAAGACGGTGCCCAGGAATGGAACACCCCAGAAAACAAATTGCCCTGCTCCAGTTCTGAGTTCCCCAGCCTGACTCTCCACTTCTACAGTGGAATCATGAGAATTTTGGCACTCCAAAAGACAACAGTCCAAAACAATCACATAGAACTTACAGACAACAGATGATACCTATTAAGTATGCTCTGTGACAGGATTTGTTCATAGATACATGTGTATTGTGTATGCACATGCACACACATATATCTATAAATATGTATCTATATCTACATATATATATACATATATGTATACATCAATGACTTAAGTTTTACCAAAAAAAAACTCACCATTTTTCAAGTAGGGAAAATGAAGCTCAGCTAAATGAATAGCATTCAGCACCATCTAACTGCAGAACTCAACTCTTGACCACTACACTAGTTGTTTCTGTTTGTACCTTACAATTAACTTAACCGAGAGTAAGGAACATTGTTCTCCGCTGTGCAATTAGGGAAACTGAGGTCTGGGGACATTAAAACACTAGCCTGGGAAGTCAGTAGCATCAATGGTGGGGGCGGGGACTAAAATCTTGGACTCCTGAGGTGCTGTTCACTATCTCTCACTTCTGCCTCGTCAGGCACGTTGGGGATTCAATTGCATCTATATGACCCCACTCTGTAGGATGAAAGCTGCTTCTAGTGTTTATGGGTTTGCAACGGAAATCCTGGTATCTGAAGACATGGCACATTCTCCAACCTGAAATATGACTTCCCAGGGCCTCAATGTCAGGGAGTAACCGTGGGAAAAGAGAACCAGGAGAAGGTGACCAAGAGCTTGGACCAGCAAGGCTGTCGTCTGCCACAGCCTAGGAGAAGGTAACCAAAAGAGACCCGCAAGGGTCACAAAGACAGAGGAAAGAGCAACCCTAGTCCAAGTCCACGCCCCGAATGCTTCATTGTGTCTTTTTCTGCGCCTCCCCCCCCCCACTCCCGCCCAATGCGGTGGCAGGTGTTGCCCAACATTGTAACTGAACCTCAGACTGTCGCTAGTGCGTTTCTGTTTCCCAGGAGCAAATCAATTCTTTTGGGTCCTCTGATGGTGTCTAGTAGCCAAGACACCAGAGCCCCCTGACTCGTATTACCCACTAACTGGTCATCCTTCCAAGTATGCTCTCGGCACCCGCACAGAACCACATTCGCTTCCGATCCGCAGTGACACCCCCCCCACACACACACACACATACACACACAGGCACACGCACACCTCCTAACTGCAGTCCAATAATGCTGACATGGTTAGGAATCGGAAGTCATGGCCATTGCGGCCAACTCCAGGAGAAGCGGAAGGTTAAGGTACCCACTGGGAAGCCTAGACCGTGTCCAGCTCCTGAGCCACTTGACTCCATCTCCCCGGGAGGTCCTTGTGGGTCCCGAGGGCAGCCACAGCCCACTCCCCCCATATACACCCCCGCAGTCCGTGGCTGCTGTCCCCCCCCCCTGGCCTCCTGCCTCCCCGGCGGCTGCTATAGAAACCGCATACACACAGGGCTGAAATGAAACACCCTGCGTGGACCGGGAAGAAGCAGGGATCGGTCACCATGGTAACGCGCCTAGGGCGGCTGCAAGCGGCGCACAGCACACTGATACTCACTCCATCGCGGGGCTCCGGGCAGCCTGGCGCGCCGCTGCGGGACTCTCCGGGCGCTGCTCGCCTCTGCCAGCCGGGGACCCAGCGCTCTGGCTGCTCCGAGCTCGAGGTGGAGCCGTGAGCCCAGCCGCCGTCCCCGCGTCCCCGCCCGCCGTCCTCCCTCCCTCCCCTGGAGCCTGGCGAGAGAAACTCGGCTCCGCTCTTTGCAGCGCGCTCTCCTCCCCGCCTGCGAATAAAACGGGAAGCAATTGGATAACGTGGTTCGCTGGGCGCTAGACGAGCCTCCCCATTTCAGAAGGTTTGGGGAGGGAGTGGGCCAAGCCAGCTGCGCGACGGGAGAGGGTGCCCTCACTCCCGGAGGCGCCAGGTGCACCCAAGGCTCCCCTGGGACCCGCTGCACCGCTTGGGAGCTTGTTGGGGGGGGTGCAGGGAAAGGGTAGGTGCGGGGGTGGGAGGTGTGCGGCGGGTTGGCATAATCCACAAGACGTAAGGAATCAATGAGTCACTGGCAAGGTGGCAGTCTCCGTGCCTAGAAGTTGCAAGAAGCTTCTGGCCTCTGCAAAATAATGAAGACTGCCTCTCCCCACCCCCAGGGGCTGGGCACAGTCTCCGAAGCACCATTGTGCCCGTGCACCGGGTATCTATTTGAGTTATCAAGCAAACTCCAGCCGCGTTGCGGCAAGTGCAGATGGAGGTTCCTTGCTTTGGCGACCCTATGCCCTTCTCTCAATTCCCCCCCCCCCCGGCCAGGAAGATACTGTTTAGTTTGAGTTTCTTGGATCTACTTGTTGGAAAACAACAGTTATATTGAATATGATTTCTCCCTGTGGCATGGATTTCCAGCCTAGATCCCTCCGGAGAATTCTGGCCCCGCCCCACTGCATGAACAGTAGGCGGGACAAGTTCCAGCGTCTCCTAGAACCTGAAGCGCCCACCCTCCTGTAAGGGGAAAGGCTGGGTGCTACCTAGGCAGAGTCTTCCGTCCCTGCCCTAACTGAGCTCACGTGTTAAAGGAGGTAGAGAAAACCCAACACTGCTATAAAAAGTAAGAAGATGCTAGGGTGGATGTTTCTGATGCTGGCACAACTCTGTGGATAACCTGAAATTCACTGAATGGCACAACTGAGGTGAATTTCATCATACACGATGTATTTGTAAAGCCCCAGCCAGTGTTGTGATGCATACCTCTGTAATCCCAGCATTCAAGAGACAGAAACAATGCAAGTTCCAGAGGCCAGCCTGGAGTGCAGAAGGAGTCCTAGACCAGTCTAGGCTGTAGAAGACTGTCTGACTTTTTTTTTAAAGAGGGAGCCGACCTGCTTGGGTGGGTGTTGAAGAAAGTCCTCCTTCTCAGACTGGAAAGGGCAGAGGGCACAGGCAGGCAAGCCCTCCGTATGAGGGTTCTAGGTAGGAAAGAACCCTACCCGCAGTGGGGACCAGGAAGGTCATTTCAAGGTGTGCTAACCTTGTAGATACTGCTTTCCAGAACCACAAAGTCATACCCAGTGGCCACTCACAGGGCTGCCTGTCAGTGAGTCTCTCCATTCTGCCTTCATTCTTCCCTTCTCATGGTACTGGTTCTCCCCAGCTGGACATCCTCACTTCCTGTTTCCTCCCTGCCCGGGGTTAAGTGAGGCTTAACTGGTAAAGCTATTTGGTGCTCTGTTCTGTGTGGGTACATGCGGAGGCCAGAAGTCAATATGGGGGGGGTCTTCCTTAATCACTCATCAATTTTTTTTTTTCTTGAGACAAGGTCTCCTCTGAATCTGGAGGTCACTGATGGGTGAGACTGTCTGGCAGCCAGTTCAGGATCTGCCTGCTTCTAGCCCCTCAGTATCATGATTATAAGCCAACTGATGTTGAGCCCAGCTGTGCTTTATGTAACTTCTGGGGAGTTCCTTGTGCCCGCACAGCAAGTGCTTCACCAACTAAGCCATCTCCCCAGTCCCTGAGTTTGTACTCTGAACAGCTCAGAGATAAACAGTCCTGAGCTAGTTTAGCAGTTGCCCTCTGAGAAATAAAAGGCCCAGTCCTCTTCAACATGTTGTTCCGTCTCACATGGTTTCCCTTTCTAAAGCCCTTTTGTGATCCAAGTTGCTCACCCTGGTTCCAGCCATCTCGGGTCTGCATTCCAGGCGGCACAAAGGTGGAAGGAGCCTAGAAGGCTGGGCAAAGGATGCCAGCTGCCTCTCTTCAGGACGGGTTCCAGAAACTGCTTCAGGCTGCTTTTGCTTTCATCTTTATCTGCAACTCAGTCAACTGGTCTTAGTCAACTTTCCAAGGAAAGTAAGCAAAGCAGACTCCACTCTGCTTAGCCAAGAAACTAGTCGAACATGGGATGGTTTTAATAAACTTTTTCTTTCTTTCTTTTCTTTCTTTCTTTCTTTCTTTCTTTCTTTCTTTCTTTCTTTCTTTCTTTCTTTCTTTCTTTCTTTCTTTCTTTCTTGTGTGTGTATGTATGTGTGTAAGAGGACACTGTGTGTCCCTGTGAAGGACCAAAGGTGACTTGGTGATTAGCAGAGACAAGAGAGCCATCTGATACTGTAGTATCTGGGAAAACAGTGAATCAAAATGGGAGGAGGAACCTTGGATACTTACTCAAAACACATGAAAACATTCTCTCTCTCTCTCTCTCTCTCTCTCTCTCTCTGTGTGTGGTGTGTGGTGTGTGTGTGGTGTGTGTGTGTGTTGTCAGAGGATGTTGTGTGTGCCTATGGAAGCCCAAGGGTGACTTTGGGAATCATCTTGGATTGCATCTACCTCCTTTTTGTTTCACTCTGGAATTTCCCAGCCTCTTCTCGCCAGGGCCAGAAGTGTAAGCTAACGTGTTTCCACCTGGTGTTTTTTACATAGGACCCAGGATCCGAACTCAGGACTTTCTGTTTGTAAGGCAGAGTCTTAAACCCTGAGCCATCTCTCAGGCTCCATGGGACGGTTTTATACCCATGAAAAAAAAAAGAG
The DNA here is from genome assembly GCA_023101885.1 of Typhlomys cinereus. Lineage (NCBI taxonomy): Eukaryota > Metazoa > Chordata > Mammalia > Rodentia > Platacanthomyidae > Typhlomys > Typhlomys cinereus. The sequence continues at coordinate 3,043,126 of JALPQD010000263.1, read as the reverse complement.
AGAAAAATGGATATTGGGAGATGGCCAGCAGTCACCCAGTATCCTGTGTGTCAACCCTCAGTGTTCTGACTTTTGCCTCCCCAGGTTCTGTAACGTCCCAATGCCACGGCACATGCCAACGCTCTTCTTGTGTGATCCGTAAGCAAAGTTTTACATTTTGTTCCCCCTTTTCTATTTCTTTTTTGCTTGAAGTCGGGTTTTTTTGGGGGTGAAAATTACAGAAGGGAAAACTCACCTTTAGACCTACAAGCTCATATGTTTGGAAACATTGTGCAATCCTATAACCACCACTACCTCAATTGGAATATTACATTCCCATGACTCCCAAGAATTGTTCAAGTCAACTCACCCTCCTACCTCCAGCCCCTGATGCCCACGAATCTGATTGTCATCCTAGAAATTTGTGTCTTCAGGAAGGTCCAATAAATGGAATCAACAAGAACATCGATTTTTGTTTGACTTCTTTCCCCATGCAAAGATATCGCTGGACAGCTAGATGTCCACCTTGTGCACACAGGCAGAGAAGTTCCTTCTCACTGCTGAACACCATCCTACGACATGCCACAGTTCTACTCATTAACCAGCTGATGGACAGATGGCTACTTAGACTGCCATGAGCAGGTGTTTTCCTGATCCTGGTGGGCGGAGCCTGGGGAACTCCAGAGCAAAGCAAATAGGAGGGAGATGCAATCCAGAATGATTCCAGGAGTCAACCTTTGGGCCTCCACAGGAACACACGGTATCCTCCAATACACACAGACACACAGACACACACACACACACACACACACACACACACACACACACACGCACACGCACACGCACACGCACAGAGAGAGAATCAAGTGTTTTCATGTGTCTTAAGTATCCAAGGTTCCTCCTCCCATTTCAATTCACTGTTTTCCTGGACACAACAGTACCACAGATCCAGCTGCTCTGCCTCTGCTAACCACTTGTTAATGTGGCTATTCTATGCATTTCCAGTCTAAGCTTTTTCACTTCTTTCTGTCCATTCCCTGCCTGAGCAATTCCATCTACTTCCCTGGCTTTGTTTAACCTTAACTCTGGTGGTCATGTTCAACACCAAGTCCTTAGCCCACGTCACTCTCCCAAACTTCAAATCTGTGGAACCAAAGCCCCTGGAACATCTTCATGAGTGCCTGAAACTCAAAATATCCAAAATGTACTTATCATTTTAACCCATGAGTCTCACTTGATAACCTGCCCATCTACAGAAAATGGCGTATGTGTCCATATAAAAACCTGGGGTCATCTCGTGAACAATCACTAGCATTTTTGCTTCTCTTCAGTTCTCCTGCCGCTACTAAGATGGTTTCCCACTTGGTCCTATCCAGTCACATCTTCTAACCCAGTGAAGTCCACAGTCAGAATATTCTTCCAAAGACATTCATTTGCCGAAAACTGCCAAGCCCTAAGTTTTAAGATAAAGCTTGAATTGCAGCTACATCCTCAGTTAGCTGAGTTTTGTGGTTTTTTTTTAAAAGGTTGTGATTATAAAATGCAATAGAAAAAATAAGAATGTATTCATTTTATAGAATTGGTCTATTCCTCGTCAAAAGCCCTATATTTCTGCTCTATTAACTGCATGAAAAATCTCAGGCTTTCCATTTAGACTTCATTTAAATTGTCAGCTTGTTACCTATAAAGTACAGTATAATCTAAACTTCAGGTTCCTTTGCCTACAAAACGAAGACAACAGTACCAATCTTTAAAGGTTTTAAAAAGTGAGATAAAATGTCTACAAAATGCCTATCACAGAGTTTGGGACTTAGTACTCAATAAATAATAGCTCCAAATGTTATTGTGGTTACACTAGGGCTTTCTAATGAAATGATAAGTTGTCATTATCATCATTATTATGATCATTATGTTGTAACTTTCAACTGAAGTTAGAAGCATTTAGCAGAGATCTTCACCTATCTTCATTTTTCCATTTGAATAAGTGACATCGATAGAGATAACAATGACTGATAAGTTACTGATTTCCAAATTGGAGAGTATTCCATGTGTTATTTGAAATAGGAACTTGGTGCACAAACAGTAAGCTCAGCTTAATGAATTAACTATTAATTAACTAGTTAGTTACTTATTATCTAATAACTGAATATTAGAGAATGTTTATCAGTATATAACATTGTTTCTCAATAAAGCAAGAATAGTAGCCTAGATTATATACTTACTTTTTCAGTTAAAAAGATATAGCATACCTTTATTTAGCATGAGATGACTACACAGATATACTGATATACTGAGTCAAATCCATGCCCCAACCCAAAGTCTTCAACCTATAGATCTAAAAGAAAAGGGGGGAGAGGGAGTCAGCTTAAAGAGAGAACATGGCAGGATTTTTTTTTCCTGCAGTGGCAGGACTTGCTTTGGGAGGATGAGGAAGGTGGAGAGGGAGGTCCAAAGCTCTCACTAGGATTTCAGTGTTCCCTAGTTTAAAACAAACTCTAAACAGGACTAGAGATAGCGCTCAGCTTGTTTGGTTCATGGTTTCCCAGGTTACTAGAAATAGAAATATATAATTAGAAGGGGCTGGAGGGAAACAGGAAAAGCATTCCTTCAAACAGTAATCGCTCAGAGCAAGAAAGCAAAGTGTGAAAAGGCACAAAACGCAGCAGCGTCAGGTCTGATCACTCAGAGGAGGAACTCAAGGCCCTGCTTGTCACTGCAGCTCCTGAGAACATCAGAACCCAGTACCCATCCTCAAAACTAAATGGGTCTTCAAAGTTTCCTGTTTCCATTGTTTCGAGTATCTATATTTTAGGGAGACTAAAGTATACTTATTTATACAACATATTCAGTGTATGCATGGCACTCTCTTTCCTTGTCAGTGTTGGATAAATGGAGAGAGTACTATAATTGTACATGTCTAGCTGAACAAGAAAGGAAGAAATCCCAGCCCAATGCATTGTGAGGCTCACAGCTCTGTTCCAAGAAATTAAAAAGCCAACTGCTCAACTGATCACTGAAATAAGAAAACAAGCCCCATCTTCTCATTAGCTTGTCTTTACCGAACTTCAGTTACACCCTTTGGACAAGAGCTATTTTGTCTCATGTGGCTTCCTCTACTGTTTGGATTTTGTAACATACTCTGTTTGACCTTTGTTTCCATGAACTATGGAAGGAAAGAAACTCTTCTAACAGAAACCGGGCATTTGTTCATCTAGAGCTGTACATGTGGGGTGTGTAATTAAGTAATGTATTGAGGTCTGTGGATCTGTAGAATTCTTTATTTATGAAGTCGCTCTTAGCTTATACAACTCAGTGTTCAACCAATGACAAATGCTCATCACCCTGAGACCTGCTTGGAATTCTGTGGACTCCAGGTAAAAATGGTCTATAGATTATGGTAAGAAGATATTAGCAAAATATACAGCTTCTTTTTTTTTTCATTGGACATGGGCAAAGATGACTTCCTATATGAATGGTGTTTGTGGATTTATGAGTGTGTTCAGGCAAACACTCACAGTGCTGACTTCTGCCTCAAGGATGATTCTAAGAATGAGTCTATCCACCATGGGAGAGATCCAAGGAGTTACCTAGAGCAACCCCCACCACAAATGCCCACAGTTGACCTGGGATCATCTTCCTTGGTAAAGCCCATTCATTGTTTTCTTCTAGCTCGGAAGGCTGAAAAGATCTATTTGTTTTTTGTTTTTAGAATTCTCTCACCCACCCACAAAATGACGTATGTGTTCAGAACAGCCCACGACTATGTGTGTACAGATGTAGCCAGAACATCTATTTCACCACTGCCAAGTCTGACCTACAATGGTAGATGAACAATGAACTCTCACAGATAACCGAGTGACACCATGGGCTCATCCGGGAGACTTTGCCAAGGACAATTGCTGCCCCTTAACCACACATCAGAGAGGAGTCACAAGTCTGAGATGCCACACATTGGTTAGGCTCCAAGCCTGAAGATCTTGGTGGTGTTTAATGACGAAAAGGCTATTCATAATTTAATTCAGTATCAGCTATACTATGGGGAACAATTTGGTTACTTGATGCTAAAGGGGGAAATACACGTATCTTCATTAAATGTCTTCACACATCATGATATAACAGTAAATAACTATATTAAAAGAACCCTAGCTAGGATGCAACTTTGATTTGGAAAATTTTTGAGGCAAATCACATGAAGAGTTGAAAAAAATTCTCAGTTCTGGGAATTAGAAACTTGGACTTATCCCTAGAGCAGGATGCTATTTTATCATGGGAATAATGTGAGTGAAGCATCTCATTTGAATATCATTAAATATTCGCCAGACATGAGCCCAGTGGGGGCTTTGTTTCTACTTTGTTCTTCCATATGTCTGCTACAATGTATTTATGGAAGTAGCCTCAATAAGTATGCATTAAACAAAATAATAGAAATATTCCTCTCAATAAAGACCCCAAGAAGCGGTACCTTTTTGTACGTATTTTTAGTCAGATCAAAGTCTTTGCGGTTGATGTTTTCCAGAGCAACGAAGCAATATTTCTCTTTGTGAAGTAAATCCTATATCTATTCTATATGGTTTGTTAATATCTGAAAGATTTAACACATCTCACCCTTATACACACACAGGCATATGGCAAGAAAACATACAGAATTGTCTTTTTATTGATTTTGGTGAAAATTATGAAAACTAGTCAGGGCCGCCAAGATAGCTCAAAAGGTTAAGCACCTACTCATGAAACTAGTGACCTGAGTTCAATCCCCAATATTTTACCAACATAGTAAAAGGAGAGAAGTGACTTCCAAAAAGTTGCCCTCTGACTTGTGCTTGTGTTAGATGTGCATTCTCTCTCTCCCCTCTGGAAATAAGAAAAATCTGTATTTTGTACATTATTCCCCCCAACTATGCCTCACTGAGAAGATACTAGTAACCAAAAAGTTTTTTTAACTCTATTTATTTATTTATTTATTTATTTATTATTTATTTATTTATTTATTTGTGTGTGTGTGTGTGTGTGTGTGTGTGTTTTAGAGGGCACTGTGTTCCTGTGAAGGACCTTCCAGAATCATCCTAGATTGCTTCTACCTCCTCCTTGCTTCCCTCTGGGATTTCCCAAGCTCCACCCACCAGGGCCAGAAGTGCAGGCTGCCACTGTTTTCCACCTGGCGCTTTTTGCGTGGGACCTGGGATCTGAACTCAGGAACAGCGTCTTAACCCCTGAGTCATCTCTCCAGTTCTACCAAAAAGTTTTTAATTGCCTCCCAGCCCTGACATGCTGTTTCTTTTTAACATTACAGTTACTTTTCCCCAGTCACATTAAAAAATCTTCTCAAGCAACATGTTAAGCAACTTGGGCTATGTGTGCTCTGCCCATCAATACAAATAGCTGCTTCCTTCGAGTTTCCCATATTCAGAAGGGACATTTCACTCTTGAAGCTCTTGTGAGAAGTTAAAAATAGTAGGCAGGGGACAGCTGGCTCTGAGGAAGGAAATTTATCTGGAGAAGTTCAGGGCCTCTCTGGGCTCCACAATCTTCCCACGAAGCTTCATATTCCCATGGAGGGCATTTCTCTTCTTCATCAAATAAATCTTTGAGATGCCCATGTCAGTATAGACCTGGGGGAAAAATATTTTGAAACACAGATGTCTTTCAAATAATATCACTTTCAAAAATGAAATATTAAAGGATGAGTTACTTTCAATGAGTTCAGATTCCCAGCACCCATGTAAAAGCTGGACCAGACAATGGGTGTCTGTAACCCCAGCATTGGGGGTGGGCAGACAGGTAAATCCACCGTGAGCTCCAAGTTCAGTAACATTGCCTGTCTTAAAAAAAAAAAAAAATAGATAGAGGGTAATTGAGCAAGACAACTGACATGGACTTGTGACTTCCATATTCATGTGCCTACATGTGCTCATGTATCTACCTATATGCACTCATGTACCTATGTGCAAATGTGCATGCATATGAACATGTGCAAGCACATATACACAAAAATTAATATTAAAGTTATATTAAATTATAGGGCTGGAGAGATGGTTCACAGGTTAAGATTCTGTCTCGAAAGCAGAAGGTCCTTAGTTGGGAACCCAAGTCCCACATAAAAAGGGCCAGGTAGAAAATGGCGGCAGCTTGCACTTCCAGCCCTAGTGGGTGGAACCTGGGAAATCACAGAGTGAAGCAAAAAGGAGGTAGAAGCCATCCAGGATGAGTCCCAAAGTTGCCCTTGGTCCTCCACAGTGACACACAGTGACCTCTGATACACACGCGCACACACACACACACACACACACACACACACACACACACAAAGTTTAAAAAATTATATTACATATATTATAATACATACATCCTATTAAAGCTAGGGAGGGGCTGGAGAGGTGGCTCAGGGGTTAAGCCTCTGCCTACAAGCAGAAGGTCCTGAGTTCGGATCCTAGACCCCACGTATAGACGCCAGGTGGAAGCGGGGGCGGCCTGCGTTTCTGATCCTGTTAGGGCGGAGCCTGTGAATCCCGGGGCCGAGTAAACAAGGAGGAGGTGGAGTTGGTCCATGTGGTTCTACACACACACACACACACACACACACACACACACACATACACACATACATATACACACGCACAATTGAATAAATAATAAAAAAATTATATTAAAGCTAGGGAGTTGTGTCAATAAAGTGCTTGCTGAGTAAGTTAAAGGACCAGAGTTTGCATCTTTAGATTCCACACACAATGCAGAGCAGGTATGGTGACTTGCCTATAATTCCCGTTCTAGAAGGCAGAGCCTGCTATCCCCAGAGCAAAACGAGCCAGACTATTGCCATAGGCAAGCTCCGAGTTTAATTAGAGACCCATCCTCAAAAGAATAAGGTGAAAGAGTGATGAAAGATGATTCTCGATATCACTCTCAGGCTTCTACATGCATATGTACTCCCTCACATGTACCTCCCACCCCACCCCCACATAGGCAGCTACTCACATGCAAATGTGCATACATGCACCTGTCTTGTACACATGAAATGAAGCAATAAATAAATAAAAAGTTACAGACTAAAGCAACAGCTAAGCTAGATCAAATAAAGCAGTATGTAAGGTATCCGATCCTCCTATCCAAGTGAAATGTCAACCTTTCTAGAAGTTTTCTGGAATAACCTGTATGGTTTTCTGTGCTACAAAGCGAAAAACAGTACGGAATATATTTTCCTTTTGTGCCATACGCCTTCAGTTACCCTGTGAAAAACAGACTGGTCCCACCCTAATCAGGTCACAGAGCCAAGTCAGGGGCTGAAGTAGGAGCTGACTGCCAAATCATCCCCCCCATCCCACCCACCACTCTCACTCACTAGGGTGAGAGGAGAATGGCAGACCTAGCAACATGCCAAGGCAAAGAGCAAGGAGGTAGAAAGCAAGAAGTCCAAGAAACCCAAGAAGAATATTTAATCTCCAAGTGGCAGGAGTCGAATACAGTGAGATGGAGTTTTAGATGAGGCATGAAGAGAATCTCACGGACTTCCGACATCAGGCAGGCAAGAGGGAGATGGGAGGGAACCAAGAGACGGACACTACAGTTGCATCTCAACAGCTGTGACTCCCCACGGTCCGAATGCCCCTCTTTGGTTAGACAGCCTTGAAACTGCATTAAGTTGCTGCAACGATAGCAGAAACTAAGATTTTGGAGCTTTTTCCCAACTGCCAGAGCTAAAACAGAGTGGGCATCTTCAAAACACCTTGGCATTATTGTATGGTTACTTGCATTTGATCCCAGACCTGTGAGCTTCCCTAGAGAATTGGAGGAAGAAATACCTTAAAAGGGAGCTCTGGTGACTCTGTATCAACCACCTGGAACCAGGCCAGCCTAAGAGGGGGCGGAAGAGGGGGCGGTAAGAGTGTAAGAGCACAAGGATGGGAGGAGTCACGTTATGCAAGATACTCCACACAAGCTAAGGCCGTAGCTATTATAATAGGACTCTGCATGATCTGTGCAATGACCAACATATCATTGACCCCTCAAAGTCTAGCATGGACTAAAGGCACTAGGATCCTTAGAAGCTAGGGATTAACAGTCACAATAGTGTTCCTTTACTTAAAGGGAACACAAGAAAGAGTTCTAGGAAATGCCACTGAGTCCTTACACCTCATCAGAGAGGAGGACCCAGAGGAAAGTTTGACATACACATTAAAGGATGCTTCAGAGATGGGGGAGGGGGCACTGGGAGAAAGAGAGTGAGGGGGGGAAAGGAAGGGGAAAAGTGGGGAGGTAACAGGGAGATCCAGGGAGGGGTGGAGGGAGGGAGGGGACAGGGGTACCTACTACATTTGTATGAGCTGAAAAATAAAAAAAATTTTAAAAAAGAATAAAAAAATTTTTTTTAATTTTTTAAAAAAATTTTTAAAAATGGAGTTCTGGTTCCAGGACTGGGGAGGAGACAAGTATTTTTTTACCTCATGAATATGCCAATCCGGATCATAAATATTCATAAATACATCTTCAAAATCTCTAACACAAAACCTACTGGACTGCTACCCCAATTGGGATGGCTCACTCCATTCTCTCTGTAGAGGGCTTGCTTTATCTTGCTGAATAAACTTCTGTTTAACCTACTTGTGCCTCTCCACTTTCCTTTAAGTAAAGGACCCCTACCCAACACTTGAAGGATTTCATAGATGCAAGTGTAGGAAGGGTTCTTGGGCATGAATTGTATGACGATTAGGGCTAAATGTGAAGAGTGCCTCTGGAAATATGGGGTGATCTGAGTCTTACATACCTGTGGCATGGCTGACCTTGACCAAATCCTAGATTCCCCCAGACCTAGATTTCCCCCCGACAATGCCTGCCCGCTGCTTCATCACTCTTTTGGGGCATTTGCTTCGGGCTTTCATCTCAGTAGATGTTTAAACACCTCTAGTCACTTATTACCTCCTTTGATACCATGTCAAATCACAACCAACCCTGGAGATGTCGTTACTGTGGGCTTTTTACTCTTTTGTAACCCAGTTTGACCTCCAACCCTGGCATAGAGCCAAGGATACATCGACCCTCCTGCCTCCACCTCCCACATGCTGCAGTTATACGCACATGCTACCACACCCAGTTCCACTGTAGTCTTAGAGGGTAAGTATTTTTTCTATAACTTTCATTAAATTTGATAATAATTTTGTACATGTTTATAATGCATTCTGTTTTGTGGGTTTTTTTTTTCATCCCTGATCTTCTTTTATCTCCCTCCTACCCATGGGAACCCCACCTCCTTTCTACAAGTCCCTTTCTCACATTCACATCTTTTTCTTTTCTTGTGACCCACTGCGTTTAACCAGGATCATCTTTATACCTATAGGTTTGGAACTATCCACTGCTGGTGGCTGGTGGCCTTACAGGTGGATGAGTCCCTCCCTATCTATGATTGACTGTTGACAAGCCCAATCTTATGCAGACTCAGTCTAACCCTCTGGGGAAGTGATCATCTGAATACAATGATCACTACAGGTAACAGAATGTGTCCACTTAACTATTTCAAAGTTGTATCAGAATAAAGTATATTGTGATTTTAATAAATGTAGAATTAAATGTGGTCGTGAACATGGTAGCCCAGATAAGAGATTACTGCCTACAGGAAGAGTGAGGGTAAATAAGGTAAATATATTATAGATAAGTGAAATCCAGGCTGAGAGATGGCTCATGAGTTAAGACTCTGCTTCACAAACAGAAGGTCCTGAATTTGAATCCCAGGTCCCACGTAAAAGCACCAGAAAGAAACGGCGGCAGCTTGCACTTCTGATCCTGGTGGGCAGAACCTAAGAAATCCCGCAGAGCGAAGCAAAGAGAAAGTAGAAGCATCTAGGATGATGATTACCCTGGTTCTTCACATACAGTGCCCTCTGATTCACAACACACACTCACACAAAATAAATACATACATACATAAATATTTATAGATAAGTGAAATCCATCTTTCCTGCTTTCAGAAAAGGGAGCAGTTTATACTGAAAAGGGAGAAAACGGGATTAAAACTGTGATGTTGGATTTAAATAAGAGGTGTTTGTGTTAATATGTGATTTGATAGATAAATAGAAAATGATAGATATTCATGGGTATACATGTAAGTGATATACAAACAAAACCATATATACACTAACTGTACCCATGGAGAGTAGGTCTGGGACCAGAAACTCACATTAAAAATCCAGGACACTTATCCTCAAGATCTGAGTTTCTGCTATTATTCTACACTAAAGGGGACCAATGCTTCCAAGAGAGGTGGCTCGATCGAGCCAGACAAAATGCAGATAAAATGTGAAGAAATGTTCAAAAGAACTTTGAAAGGGAAAAGAAAGAAAGAAAGAGAGAGAGAGAGAGAGAGAGAGAGAGAGAGAGAGAGAGAGAGAACAACTGAACTGATTTGGTATCATGGGCAAATTAAAACTGAAATGATAATGGAAGGAGATTATAATCTATTAAGATAATAATGTGTCAATCAATGGGATGAGAAGAAAGGAAGGGAAAGGAGGAGAGAGAGAGAGAGAGGCAGAGAGAGGGAAAGAGAGGGAGAGAGAGGGAGCAAGTAGGGACTTAGTTGGATGACAAATGAGCTGCAGAGTTAATTTTCAGGCAAAGAAACCTGACAAATGCCACCTGAGCTCAGTGACCGCTGAGCGCATCACTGCCAGAGTGGACCACCTGAAGGGGTGGAGTGAGAAGAACATGGCATGCAAATAAAAGGGCATTCTACCATGTCATGACTGAGGTCATGTCCAGTAAAGAGTGAGAGATTATTCCAGATGAAAGAATCAAATACAATTCACAGTTCTGGCCTGAATCTTTTTCTATAAAGGATGCTATGTTTAAAAAAAAAAAAAACTTGAATGTGATTCAAGGACTGTGGAGTAATAGTATCTCAAGGTTTATTTTCCAGTTTGATGTCAGGGTTGTGGTTTTATGCAAGAACGACTTTGTTTGAAAGAAACATGATGTGTACTACTCAGAATGGCAAGACATCAGCTTGGTAAATTACTCTCAACTGGCTCAAGAAATGAAAGATCTTTGTAGTATTTCCAGCTCTGTTACCTATTTATGACTATTTCATCTGTGTCAATGTTTATTATATATAGTATATCAATGTTATAGTTAAGCACAGGTGTCAACTTGACTGTTGAGGGTTTGAGCTCTGGGCACAGTTGTAGACAGTTGATGATTGAGTTAAGCCCAGAGCAAACCTAAAGGAGATTGTCTGGCTGATGGGGAAGACCCAGCCCATGGTGGGTGAGATTAGGCCCTGGATAAATCACAGAGAGCTGGTTGAGAGAGTTGGCATCCTTCTGTTCACTTGGCTAGACATGCTGGTCTGGCAAACAAGGATTGTCCATCTCTCAGCTGTTATGTGGTGATGGTGTGGCCAGTTCCCTCGGCCCTGGTGTTGGTGCGTGCTCTCCCGTCAAGCTGGACTGAGAACTGTAACCCGACTGTCATAAGGAAATAAATCCCTTGTTCCCTTAAACTGTTTGATGGTCATTTATTAGCAACCATGTAGGCAGACTGCAACAATCAAGATAGCAACTTACAGAATACATGTGCATACAAGATTATGAATATGCTTTATCTGTTTTTTTTCCACTCATACAAACGTAATAGGTACCCCTGTCCCTTCCCTCCCTCCACCCCTCCCTGGACCTCCCTGATCCCTTCTCCCCTTTCCCCCTTCCTTTCCCCCCTCCCTCCCTTTCTCCCAGTGCCCTCTACCCCCATCCCTGCAGCATCCTTTAATGTGTATGTCAAACTTTCCTCTGGGTCCTCCTCTCTGATGAGGTGTAAGGACTCAGTGGCAATTCCTAGAACTCTTTCTTGTGTTCCCCTTAAGTATAGGAACACTATTGTGGCTGTTAATCCCTTGCTTCTAAGGATCCTAGTGCCTTTAGTCCATGCTAGACTTTGAGGGGTCAATGATATGTTGGTCATTGCACAGATCATGCAGAATCCTATTATAATAGCTTTGGCCCTAACTTGTGTGGAGTATCTTGCATATCATGACTCCTCCCACTTTATCTGTTTTTTTAAGAGAATTATCATTTATTTAAATGGTAAATTACATGCATACATGTATATATGTGCTATGTATGTGTTATGTATGTATAATAAATGTGTGACTATCCCTTATAATAAATCTGTGAGTATCCTGTGTATATATAATAAATGTGTTAAAATGTTATGTGTGCATGTTACATAATTTGCTATCCTAATAAACTTCAATTTCCTTGATAAACAAACAAAACATATCCATAATTTTGCATGCCTAGATCCTACAAAGTGTTTTCAATGGCATAATCTCAGCACTTTTCACTAATTCCTATTTCTAACCAATGTACCAGTTTTTCTCTCCAGATCCAGAAATCCTGAAACTAATAACTGGTTTTCTCTTTGCTAACATTATTTCTCTTTTTATAAAGGAATTATCTTTTATAATTTCATTTATTCAAATACATACTTTATGATATCTTAAAAGATGTGAGGTGTTAATTTATTTAACCAACTGAATCAGTAGTTACAACTTAGGAAATTTGAACTAATCGTGTGTGTGTGTGTGTGTGTGTATGTGTGTGTGTGTGTGTGTGTGTGTGTGTATGATTCTATGTCAGATATATCTATCAAGACTGGCGCATAAAAGATAAAGTTACTTTTAAATAAATGTGTCCGTCTAATTTTCAGAATAATATATAGAAAACATTCAATATATTTAATGAATATAACTCAGCTCATTAATAAAGCTTATGGTTAAATAATTCCTTCTGAAGTACGCTTTGGTCAAAAGATTTTCTTACACAGTCACCAACTCTCAATCTGGATTGAACCTCCCAGCAGCCAATCAGATAAGAGGAACCATAAGACAGAAGCGCTCTGGGAGACCCTCTTGCCAAGTGCTGGCAAACTTATCCTCCTGCCTTCCTGGGGGAAAACTGAGACTTCTGGGATAGTCAGCTTCTGGATAGAGAGGCTAGTGGCAGCCATTGCTGGACTACCTAAACTGTATCTCGTAAGCCAAGCCAGTAAGTTCCCTTCTTATATATTCATCCCGTTGGTTCTGTTGCTCCAGAGAACCCTGAGAAACACTGCTGATAAAATTCAGGCTGAAGCCAACAGTTGGGGATTAGACCCAGGAGTGTTCCATCCTGAAGAGCTTTCTAGAAGCATCGTGCATCCTGTTCCTCCAGGGATTTCTTTTCTTATATGACAGATGTAGCTGAATTGACTATTTTAGCCATTTTCACTGTATCACTCAGGGGCTTTACGTACTGGCCTGCCTCACTCCTTCTACCCTCAGGGATTTTCTCCTCTTCCCACGCTGAGCCCTTTAAACACTAACTCCCATTCCCCAGGCCCCGTGACCCCTTCCACTCAGGTTCCTCATGTAAATGGAGCCACATGGCATTTGTCTTTTCAGGAATGTCTTCCATTATGAATTTAACTATTTGGGGGAGCACAGCACCAACAGGATGAACTCATGATCAACTCAACTCACATCTTTTAAGGTCCTTTTTTCAAGGTGCCTCTTTTTTAACACTTCTTCAGACCTCTTTTTTGCTGTGTTTTGGGGTTATTCATTTGGTTAGTTGTTTAGGGTTTTTTGGTTTGTTTTTTTTTTTTTTGCATGTGGAGGTGGAAGTGGGGATGTGCATGTGTGTGGGTGCACATGCTCACAATGTGTGCCCGAAGCTGACACTGAGTGTCTGCTTTGATCACTCTTCACTTTTACTATTAAGGTGGAGTTCTAAATTGAATCCAGAGCTCTCCAATCAGCTAAAATGGTTAGCTATACGTAGGTTACTCTTTTTTTTTTTTTTTTTTTTTTTCATTTTTTTTTTTTTATTAAAAATTTAATTATACATTTTAAAATTTTTTACCAGTTCCCTCCCTCCCCCCTCCCCTTCCCCCAGTGTCTCCCCCCCAATTCCCAGAGAGTCCTTTATTGTGTGCGCCTAACTCTCCACTGGGTCCTCCTCTCCGATGACATATAAGGACCCAGTGGCATTTCCATAAGCCCTTTCTCTTGTTCCCCTTAATCATAAGATTACTACTATGGCTGTCAATCCCTTGCCTCCAGGGGTCTCGGTGCCCTTAACAGATGCTAGACTTTATGAGGGCAACAGTGCGCTGGACATTGCGCAGGGCATGCAAAGTTCCATTATGATTGCTTTGGCCCCAACTATTGTTGAGAATCTTGCAAATCGTTGCTCCTCCCATCCTTTTGCTCTTACAATCTTACCGCCCCCTCTTCCGCAAATGTCCCTGAGCTCCAGGATGGGGAGAGATTAGGCTGTCCTAGTTCTATGTGATTGATATAGAGTCTCTGAAGTTCTGGATTGTGGTTTGTTGATTTTCTTTTGCAGTTTTTCTGCTCCTGCAATTCCCTTCACTCCATTCTGCTGGGCACTGTATGTCACCCCCTGGCCAGAGACAAAAAGCTGTTAAACTGGAGTCTTGTTGTAATAGCACATTCAAGGGTAGATGTAATAAGAGTAGGAAACCTCACTGAGGGCGGGGTCCATTACCCATTTGCACAATGATTACTTTTTATCTGCTAGACTATATGCCCTCCCCTTCTGGTGAGATCAGGAAAGAACGTCTGTGAACTTAACCAGGTTTCTCATTACTTACTTGCAGACCTTGATGGAGGCCTATTTTCTCTGCTGTAACATGGTCTCCTCTCTCCTTGTTTCTGGTGTGGCCCTCCTAACCCATCTCTCTTGTTCATAATCCTTGCAATTACTGTGTTACATAGGTTTACTTTTGACTGTCCCAATGTGGGCTGGGCGAGTTTGGTACTAGGAGCCACCTATTAGGGAGTACATACGGCGCTTAATTTTCTGGGTTTGGGATACTTCACTTAATATAATTCTTTCTAATGACATCCATTTCCCAGCAAATTCCAGTAATTCATCATTTTTGATGGCTGAGTAGTACTCCATTGTATAGATGTACCACAGTTTCCTTATCCACTCGTCAACTGTTGGACATTTAGGTTGATTCCATGACTTTGCTATTGTAAACAGTGCTGCTATGAACATGGTCGAGCTTGTGCTATCGAGGCGAACCTCTGCTGCTTGGGGGGTTATTCCCAAAAGTGGGATAGCAGGGTCATACGGCATTTCAATCTTTAATTTCTTTAAGAATCTCCAGACGGCTCGCCAGAGTGGCTGTATGAGCCTGCATTCCCACCAACAATGTAGGAGAGTTCCCCTCTCCCCACATCCTCTCCAGCATTTGTCGTTGTTTGTACTGTGGATTTTTGCCATCCTGACCGGGGTGAGATGATATCTCAGGGAAGTTTTGATTTGCATTTCCCTGATGGCGAAGGAAGTGGAGCATTTTTTAAGATAATTGTTAGACATTTTAATTTCATCCCTGGTAAAGTTTCTTTGAAGTTCCAGGGCCCATTTTTTAATTGGGCCAGTGTTTTCCTTGGAGTTTAATTTTCTAAGTTCTTTGTGCACTCTGGACAGTAGAGCTCTGTCAGATATGTGGTTAGTGAAGATTTTCTCCCATTCTGTGGGTTGCCTTTGAGCTCGTGCGACAATCTCTTTATCTGAACAGAAGCTCTTTAATTTCACAAGATCCCAACTGTTGAGAGTTGGTAGCAGTGACTGTGCCATTGGATGTCTGTTTAGGAAGTGTTGGCCTAGCCCAATCAGCTCGAGGGAGTTCCCTATCCTTTCAACTATGGCTTTTAAAGTCTCTGGCCTGATATCAAGGTCCTTGATCCATTTGGAATTAAGTCTTGTACATGGTGACAAGTACGGGTCCAGCTTTAATCTTCTGCATGTGGAGATCCAGTTTTGCCAACACCATTTGTTGAAGATGCTGTTCTTTTTCCATTGGATTCTTTGGGCCCCTTTGTCAAAGACCAAGTGGCTGTAACTTTGTGGGCTTATATCTGGGTCTTCAATCCTTATCCATTGATCTGTGTGTCTATTTTGGAGCCAGTACCAGGCTGTCTTTATAACTATGGATTTGTAGTATAGACTTAGGTTTGGTATGGTAATACCTCCAGCTGTGTTTTTGTTACTCAGGATTGTTTTTGCTATCCTGGGTCTTTTGTGCCTCCATATGAACTTTGAGATTGTTTGGTCAACTTCTTTGAAGAATTGCTTTGGGATTTTGATTGGTATAGCATTGAATCTGTATATTGCCTTTGGTAGGATGGTCATTTTTACAATGTTGATTCTGCCAATCCAGGAACAAGGGAGGTCTTTCCACCTTCTGGTGTCTTCTGCAATTTCTTTCTTTAGGGTTTTAAAGTTTTCATTGTAAAGGTCTTTTACCTCCTTAGTTAGGTTTATACCAAGGTATTTCATTTTTTTAGGGGTTATAGTAAATGGCATGGTTTCTCTCAAGGCTTTTTCACTTCTTTCATTCTGGGCATATAGGAAGGCCTCTGATTTTTGCACATTTATTTTGTATCCTGCCACCCTGCTGAACTTCTCAATTAGTTCCAGGAGCTTCCTGGTGGAGTTTTTGGGATCACTCAGGTATAAGATCATGTCATCTGCAAATAGAGATAGCTTGACTTCTTCCTTGCCAATTTGAATCCCTCTTATGTCCCTTTCTTGTCTTATGGCTTCGGCTAAGACTTCAAGTACAATATTGAATAGAAGTGGTGAGAGTGGACAGCCTTGTCTTGTTCCTGATCGAAGTGGGAATGCTTCCAATTGTTCCCCATTGAGCATAATCCTTGCTGTGGGCTTGTTGTATACAGCTTTTATTATATTGATAAAAGTTCCTTCCATTCCTACTGTCTCTAGCGTTTTGATCATAAAAGGCTGTTGGATCTTGTCAAAAGCTTTTTCTGCATCTATCGAGAGTATCATGTGGTCTTGGACTTTGGACTGGTTTACATGATGAATTACATTTATTGATTTGCGTATGTTGAACCAACCTTGTGTGCCGGGGATGAAGCCTACTTGGTCCCCATGAATGATCTTTTTAATATGTTTTTGAATCCGATTTGCTAAGACTTTGTTGAGAATCTTTGCATCTGTGTTCATCAGGGAGATCGGCCTATAGTTTTCTTTTTTAAGTGAATCTTTATTAGGTTTTGGGATTAAAACGATATTAGCTTCATAGAAGGAATTTGGTAGTGTTCCTTCCTTTGCTATTTGGTGGAACAGTTTAAGGAGTATTGGTGTTATTAACTCCTTAAATGTCTTGTAGAACTCTGTGCTGAATCCATCTGGTCCAGGACATTTTTTGGTGGGAAGATTCGAGATTACTTCCTCAATTTCCTTATATGTTATAGGACTATTTAAGTAATTCACAACTTCCTGATTCAATTTAGGTAAGTTGTGTTTACTTAGAAATTCATCCATCTCTTTTGTGTTGTCAAACTTCACAGAGTATAAGTTTTTGAAATATGATGTTATAATTCTCTGGATTTCTTGGGTATCCGTAGTGATAACTCCATGTTCATTTCTAATTTTGTTAATTTGGGTTTTCTCTCTCTTGCTTTTGGTTAGTTTAGCTAGGGGTGTATCAATCTTGTTGATTTTTTCAAAGAACCAGCTTTTCGATTTGTTGATTTTTTCTATCGTTTTCTTAGTCTCGATTTCAGATATTTCTCCCCTTATTTTGCTAATCTCTTCTCTTCTACTGCTTTTGGGATCAGATTGCTCTAGTTTCTCTAAAGTTTTAAGCTGCATTGTTAAGTTGTTTATTTCTGATGTTTCCATTTTTTGATGTGGGCATTAAGAGCTATGAACTTACCTCTTAGAACAGCTTTCATTGTGTCCCAGAGATTTTGGTAAGTTGTATTTTCGTTATCATTCACTTTCAGGAAATCTTGAATTTCCTTTTTAATTTCTTCCTGAATCCAGTTCTCATTCAGCATCATAGTGTTAAGTTTCCAGGAGTTAGTGTATTTTCTCTTGTTTGATGTGTTGTGGATGTCCAGCTTTAGGCCGTGGTGGTCTGATAGGGCACAGGTTAGAATTTCAACTTTCTTGTACATGTGTAGATTCATTTTGTGGCCTAATATGTGATCTATTTTGGAGAATGTTCCGTGTGCTGCTGAGAAAAATGTGTATTCTTTGGTGCGTGGGTGAAAAGTTCGATAGAGATCTGTGAGGTCCATTTCTTTCAGGGTTTGATTAAGTTCCAAAGTGTCTCTGTTAAGCTTTTGACCTGTTGATCTATCCCATGTAGAGAGGGCGGTGTTGAAGTCCCCAAGAATTATCGTTTGGGGGTTGATTTCTTGCTTTAGACGCTGTAGGGTTTTCTTAATGAATGTGGAGGGGCCCGTATTGGGTGCATATATGTTCAGTATTGTGAAGTCTTCCTGGTGAATTGTACCTCTGACTAAAATGTAGTATCCATCCGTGTCTCTTATAATTTTTTTTGGTTTGAAATCCACTTTGTCTGATAGCATAATGGCTACCCCTGCCTGTTTTCTGCTTCCATTTGCTTGTAGAATTGTTGACCAGCCTTTTATTTTTAGAGCGTGCCTATCTTTTGTGGTGAGATGGGTTTCCTGCAGGCAGCAGATTGATGGATTGTGATCTTTAATCCAAGTTTGTAATCTGTGTCTCTTGATCGGTGAATTAAGTCCATTAACATTTAGTGTTATAATGGAGAAACTATTGTTAATTCCAGACATTTATTATGTTTAGTAGCTTTTATAAGTATATTGCTTCGCTTTTAATGGTGTTATATTTGCCTTCTGTTCTCCTGGATATGCCTGTTTTTTTCTTCACGCTTGAGTATCATTTCTAGCAGTTTTTGAAGGCCTGGTTTGGTGGCCATGTATCCCTTCAAGTTGTCTTTGTGCTGGAAAATTTTTCTTTCTCCCTCGATCATGACTGATAGTTTTGCAGGGTAAATCAGCCTGGGTTGACATTTTTGCTCATTCAATACTTGAAGTATGTCTCTCCAAGCTCTTCTTGCTTTTACTGTTTCGACTGAGAAGTCATTTGTTATTTTAATAGGTTTGCCTTTAAAAGTGACTTGTTTTTTCTCCCTTGAAGCTCTCAGCACCAGTTCTTTATCTTGAATGTGGAGTGTTTTAACTATTATTTGCCGCGGTGTGCTTCTAGTTTGGTCGTATCTGTTTGGGGTGCGGAATGCCTCTTGTATATGAATGGGCCTCTCTTTCTTTAGATGAGGAAAGTTTTCCTTGATGATCGTTTGAAAAATTTCCTCAGGGGTGGTATTTTGAGATTCTTGCTCCGGTATTCCATGAATACGCATGTTAGGCTTCTTCAGGGTGTCCCATATCTCTTGGATATTTCTCTCAAGTATCTTTTTGGCTTTAACAACCTCTTCCATTGAGCTGGCTAGTACTCCCACTTTATCTTCAAGGTCTGAAATTCTGTTTTCTGCTTCATTAGTTCTGTTGATAAGACTCTCTGTGGCGTTCTGGGTTGAAGATAACTTGTCTTTTAGCTCAGTTTTAAACTCTGCTTGAGTTTGTTTTAACTGTTCTATGCCGCTTTTTGTTTCTTGCACTGTTTTTCTCAACTCCTCCAGATGTCTGTTGTGTTCCTCTTCAAAGCGATTGATTCGATTATGTAATTCCTCCCGGATTTCCTCTTTCATAGTATTGAACATGGTAATGATCATATTTTGAAAGTCGTTATCCTGGGTCAGGCTTTCTTGGCCTTTTTCCGCGGGTTTGTTCTTTTTGGAGTCTAACATTATGGGATTAATTTCTTCAGTGGGAGATTTGTTTACTTGAGTGTTGCTTCTCATGGATTTGCACTTTGACTTTGGCATTGTCATTTTAACTCTTAAGATCTCTCAATTTCACTAAACTGAATTATTTGGCCTGGGGTACTGGTGGGCGGGGCCTGAACGGGGACTTACCTAGGGAGCGGGGTGAGGCCCGGGTGGACCGCGTGCGTGTCCCGACTGGCGGAGCGGGGTGGGGCGAAAAGGGAGGATGGGCGCAGGGGGAGGTGCTCCTCGTTCCCTGGGCCCCCGCGCGGCTCCGGCTGGATGGCGGGAGTCGGAGCCGGGTCCCCGTGGGCTGACCTGGGGTCCTAGAGCGCGCGTTGAGGCCCGGCTGGATCTCGCCTACGCGTCCCGACCGGCGGAGCGGGGGGTGGGGCGAAAGAGGGAGGCTGCGCGCGTCGGCGTGGAGCTATTTAACCCGAGGGCAGCTGGGGCGGGGCCCGGGCGCAGGGGGAGGTGCTCCTCGTTCCCTGGGCCCCCGCGCGGCTCCGGCTGGATGGCGGGAGTCGGAGCCGGGTCCCCGTGGGCTGACCTGGGGTCCTAGAGCGCGCGTTGAGGCCCGGCTGGATCTCGCCTACGCGTCCCGACCGGCGGAGCGGGGGGTGGGGCGAAAGAGGGAGGCTGCGCGCGTCGGCGTGGAGCTATTTAACCCGAGGGCAGCTGGGGCGGGGCCCGGGCGCAGGGGGAGGTGCTCCTCGTTCCCTGGGCCCCCGCGCGGCTCCGGCTGGATGGCGGGAGTCGGAGCCGGGTCCCCGTGGGCTGACCTGGGGTCCTAGAGCGCGCGTTGAGGCCCGGCTGGATCTCGCCTACGCGTCCCGACCACGTAGGTTACTCTTAAGGACTAAAGTGCTAGACATTTTCACTAGCAAACAACTTCAACTCTGAAATCAGGGTCTTATCAGAAATCTTGGTCTTTTTATCACTACTTTAGGGAGTACTTGGTGTTCAAGTGTTGATGTCAATCATGGTCTCTTGGTGGGAAGGATACATGTGAAGAAGGAAGAAAAGAGACGGTGGGTCACCTCACACCATCAGCTTCTATACACTAGAAAGCCTTTGAGCAAAGGCACCTGACAGAAAACTTAAGCGGAACAACTACCTTCAATCTAGGCTTCTCATTAGCACTGGGTGTGTGTGTGTGTGTGTGTGTGTGTGTCTGTGTGTGTGTGTGTGTGTGTGTCTGTGTGTCTGTGTCTGTGTCTCTGTGTGCACATACCCATGTGTATATGTTGAAAGTTTGCTTTGCTCTGCTTTGGCTTATTGGACAAGAGCTTGCTATGAATTCTAGTCTGCCTTCAAAATTGGGATCCTCCAGCTCCTGCCCCCTGAGGATTGGGGTTATAGGGTTACATACTCAGGACATACTACCAAAAGCAGAAATTTCTTTGTAACTATTTATAATTATAATGCTCTACTTTTTAAAGAAAGAAAATAAAACCCAAAAATGTAGGTGTACTGTTAACAAATAAATATTACAAAGATATAAAAAGTAACTGTTTCTAGCCTGACCCCCCTGGGGGGGGATAATATGAACAGCAAAGAATTGTCATTTGCTTTTTTTTAAACATTTTTATTATTATTATTATTTATTCAACTGTGGGTATGTGCACGCGCATGTCTGTGTGTGTGTGTATGTGTGTGTGTGTGTCTGTGTATGTGTAGAACCACAGACGAATTCGTGAACCACCATGGACGCCTCCACCTCCTTCTGCCCCGGGATTTACAGGCTCCGCCCTACCAGGACTAGAAGCGCAGGCCACCCCCGCTTCTGCCTGGTGTCTATACGTGGGATCTGGGATCCGAACCCGGGACCTTCCACCTGCAAGGCGGAGGCTTAACCCCTGAGCCACCTCTCCAGCCCAGTCATTTGCTTTTTTTGTCATAAATCTGCTATGTCATAAAAACCATGAAACATTGTATCATAACAACATGGCCAACACATACATTCATGCAGATGGATACTTGATAATACTATGTTATGTGATATTTTATTACAGTCGATTATATTCATCCTGTGCCCTTGCCCTGTTTTTCCTTTAGTAGACCATCACTTTCCCACAGTGGATCTTTGCAAATCCAGGATTGCTTTTTGTTTTCCCTGAATGAGAATAACAGAACAGCAGTGAATACACAGAGTGAGATTTAGAGACAGAGACACGGGGGAGAGACTGTCTGGTTGTCAGGTGGTATCATTTGTCTGACCGTGAGAGCCTTCTGACTCAGTCCTGAAGGGCAAGTGACTGTGTTCCTGGATGAAAAGATCAGGACGTGAATGGGATGAAGAGCAATGGCCAAAAGCAGCAGCCACAGGGTTCACAGTCAGCTTTCAGAATCGGAATGACAAGACCTCTGGCGAAACCCGATAGGTGGGTGGTATTGTGTGGATGATTGCACATGGGAAATCAAGGAGGGAAAAACAAATTGGAAATTCAGTCCTTGGGCTTGTTTTTTTGTGGTTTTCATGTAGTCTCTCTAAATAGCACTTGGTGGAACACCAGCACGTAGAGAATGAAGAATGCAGAGTCCTAGGCCAGCCTTACACCTCTGAGTCCACAGAGGTGGGAAGAGAGAAAGATCATTTTCTTGACAAAGGGTAGCCATATGGAGCCAAGGGGGGGGCATAAATCCGTGATCCTCCTGCTTCAACCTCTCAACCACCCATTTTTCAGGGGGGGGGTATTTTATTTTTCATATATGTGTATATGGTATATGTTTGCATGTGTGTGAGGGGTATTAGTGTGTGTGTGTATGTGTGTATATATATGCGTGAACTCGTGTGTGTGCCTTTTGGAGGCTCAAGCGTAATGTGGGGAATCATCCTCCATCTATTGCCACAAATGTCATGAAAAGCAAGGCTCACTGACAGCGACAGCTTGTGCCTTTCATACCTTCTCTCGCTGTGTGTAATAATAGTGAGCAGCAATCTAGCTCCCTCCATTTCTCTCTCTCTCTCTCTCTCTCTCTCTCTCTCACACACACACACACACACACATACACACACACACACATTTGTGCTGCTAATCTTGATTGTCAACTTGATGGGATTTACAGTTGCTGCTGTGGAAATGAATCCTGGGAATGTCTGCAAGGGATGATCTAACTGAGGTAGGAAGGCTACCCGCTATGTGGGATCTTGGACTGAATAAAAAAGGAGAAAATGAGCCGAGCACCAGAATTCATCACTCTCTCCTTTCTAAGTTTCTACTCACTGCAACCAGTTGCCTCTTGTTCCCTGCCGCCAAACAGTCCCTGCCACGATGAACCCCTGGAGCTTTAAATTCTCCTACAACTCAGGGCTGGAGAGATGGCCCAGGGGTTAAGACTCTGCCTCCCAAGCAGAAGGCTCTGAGTTCAGAGTCCAGATCCTATGCCAGGTGGAACTGATATCAGCCTGCACTTCCAGCCTGGGCAGAGCCTAGGAAATGCCAGATCCAAGCAAGAAGGAGGTAGATTCCCGAAGTCCCCCTTGGTTCTCCTTGTTTCTCCATAAGGACACATGGTGCTTTCTCTGTCTCTGTCTCTGTCTCTGTCTCTGTCTCTCTCTCCTCTCTCTCTCACACACACACAATTAATAACATAAATTCTTTAGTCCTTAAGCTGCTTTGGTCAAGTATTTTGTCATACAGCAAAGCAAAGCAACTAATACAACATCGCATCATAATTTACTTCAGTGTATCAACTTCATTTTTTAAATAACCACGGAAAAGCAATTGACTTTCAGAACAGGATCCAAATTTTATTCATGCATTTGTATGTTGAACTCCAGGACACTATTCTGAAATGCTAAGAGGAATGAACTAGACTGATACTGTATGGAAATTTAAATTTTGGGGAAAAAAGCTCCTATGTCATCTCTTCTAAATATTTTGTAACCGTTTTTGGATGCATTAAAAGGTGAATGTGTGAAGGAGAGATGGACTTGGTCTAGTACTTGGTTGCTATAGCAACTAAACCCCGCTGGAACAATTTCCTCAGCCTTCAGATGACTGTTATTTGAAAAAAGGAATTATATAGATGCTTTATATTTGTCCCCTGTCAGAAAGTCACCTGGAATTTTCAGTATCATCCACAGAGAAAGCTGCCGGGGAGCGATTTCTGATAGGTTTTAAACCTCCAGAGGGCAGAACATGAGATGCCCTGCAAACGCTCTGTCTTGATGAGAACTGAGGACCAGCCAGCGAGCTGTGCAGAGGAGGTCCGATTCGGGGGTCTCAACCACAAGAGCCAACCAAGGTCACAGAGCTGCCGGAACCTACTCTGACCAACCCCAAGAAAACCGAGTTCTCACCAGGCTCCTTGCAACAGACATCATTCCCTGCATGACGGAAGGCAGAAAGGAAAACAGCATTTTGTGGGAACGGAGAGCAAGTAAACGGAAGTATATAAAGTTTGCCATGGGG
Source organism: Typhlomys cinereus (assembly GCA_023101885.1). Taxonomy (NCBI): domain Eukaryota; kingdom Metazoa; phylum Chordata; class Mammalia; order Rodentia; family Platacanthomyidae; genus Typhlomys; species Typhlomys cinereus. Next base: position 3,019,046 of record JALPQD010000263.1, on the reverse strand, counting down.
GCCTTCTAGTTGCTTCAAGGTTAGAATCTTCCCGGTGCACAAACATCCACAAACACTGTCGGACCTCAAGAGCACGTCAGCATTTTTTAGCACACATACGTGCACGTGCGCCCATAGAGGTCCAAGGGTGACACCCGAGGTTATCCTGGGTTGCTCTACCTCCTTATTGCTCACCTCTGGAGTTTCCCTGACTCTGCCTTCCAGGGCTGGAATTGCAGGCTGCCACCAGCCATTTCCACCCAGCATTTTTACTTGGGATCTGGAGATCTGAACTCAGGTCCTTGTGGGGTTGTTGGTGAGGAAAAGGCTTTAACCCCTGAGCCATCTTTCCTACCTTTGTTAACATACTTTTTTTTTTTTTTTTTCACTTTGCTCTGGTGTCTCCTAGCCATCCGTGGGACCTGGGATCCTAACTCAGGACCTTCTGCTTGCTAGGCAGTCTTAACCTCTGAACCATTCCTCCAACCTTAGCATACTTTTTAAAACAGGAAATTACTGTGGGTGTCTCAGCTGGGGACAGTGCCCCTGTGGCTAGCTGACCCTCGGATGGTCTCCAGTCGTCTGCCAACTCACCCCCATGTGCGGTGTCTCTTTAGCATAGGCAAGCCAGTAGAAGGGAGCAGAGGGGCCGGAGCAGGACTAGGTTATACCCACTACCTGGTCCGGCCTTGGCTTTGCTTCCTTGTTTGCATTCCATGAGACAGTAAGTGGCGGTGTTGCACAGGCCCACGCAGCAGAACGGAAGGCGACATGCACAGAAAGGTTCTGAGACCCTCTGGCAACAAATGAGAAGACGCAGAAGTGGATCCTTCCGCACTTGAACTTCAGACGAGGCCATGCCCCTGGCTGTCAACGTGAACTCTTGTAAAGAATGCTAAGGCTGTGCTACTGTGCCGGATGGTGAAGCTGATGCTCATGGGATGCTTTCTTTAATTGCCAAGTTTTCTAAACAGGCACCCGGGGTCATATCATTGAACAAGGGGATTGCAAAATATTTGTCAGCAGGAAAAGGTTTCCGAAAGCTCAATGACCAAAAGTTAACCCAAATCAAACACAGGAACCCAAAGTGTTTCTCTGCCGCCTCTGTGTCACACCACGTGATTTCCCAGCAGCCTGTGACCCGGCCCACCACACGCGCACTCTGCACTGCGCATGCCCTCACACCATCCAGAGCCAACAAACCCTGCCCAAAGGCCTCACATCAGATTCCAGACTATTCTATCTAATGAGCCGCGGGATACAAAGTTTTGTATAGAAACATGACGGTTTAATTATGGAAAACAAAGACTTCTGTTATTTCCCTTGCAACATCCCCCAGCATGTGAGAATAGTGCTAGCATATCTTTAGGTGCAATGTTTGATTTTTAAGATGACTGTTTGAGTTGTTGATTTGTGTTTCTATTAAAAAAAAAAAAAAAACAGGGGCTGGAGAGGTGGCTCAGGGGTTAAGCTTCTCCCTTGCAGGCTGAAGGTCTTGAGTTCGCATCCTAGACCCCACATATAGACTTAGGGCGGAAGAGGGGGCCGCCTGCGTTTCTGGTCCTGGTAGGGCGGAGCCTGTGAATCCCCTGGCAGAGTAAACAAGGAGGAGGTGGAGGCGTCCATGATGGTTCCCAAATTCGCCCGTGGTTCTACACACACACACACACACGCACATGCACAATTGAATAAATAAAAATATTTAAAAATAAATAAATAAATAAATAAAAAAAAATTCGGGGCTGGAGAGGTGGCTCAGGGGTTAAGCCTCTGCCTTGCAGGCGGAAGGTCCCGAGTTTGGATCCTAAACCCCACGGATAGACACTGGGCAGAAGCGGGGGCGGCCTGCGTTTTTGGTCCTGGTAGGGCGGAGCCTGTGAATCCCCGGGCAGAATGAACAAGGAGGAGGTGGAGGCGTCCATGGTGGTTCCTGAATTTGCTTGTGGTTCTACACACACACACACATACACACATACGCACATACACACATGCACGCACAATTGAATAAATAAATTAAAAAAAAACACTCAACTGAGACTCCAGACAACTAAATCATAACCGTATTACAGTTTTTCATCATTTGCTGTTAAATACAAGACTAACTTAGGGAAACTTAAGATTCTTGACTACACTTCATGAGCATGGCAAGAAAGGTCATATCAGCCTCAGAAGCTAGGGAAACTGCTCACACTATATCCACAGGAATTGTTGAGAGGGGGGCAAACTTTCTCCCTTGCCAGTGAGTTTGCCAAAGTACATGAGCCAGCTTTCTCCATTTTACCCATGTGCCCAAAGGATTGCTTTATTGCACAAATGGGCTGTATCTTCCTCAATCAGTTAGGTAATTTCCCACAGGATTGCTCAGGGCTTATCCTACCTACTAATTCTTCACTGATGTGCCTCAAGGATTAGCCTTCAATTGTCAAGTTGACACTTGTACCTAAGTGCACAAATGGTAACTAGCAGGGTTAAAAGGCGAAAGATTTATACGATCTGAAGAGAAGCCAGAGTATGACTAGTAAGGGCTGGAGGGGTGGCTCAGGGGTTAAGCCTCTGCCTTGCAGGCGGATGGTCCTGAGTTCGGATCCTAGACCCCACGTATAGACACCGGGCGGAAGCGGGGCGGCTTGCGTTTCTGGTCCTGGTAGGGCGGAGCCTGTGAATCCCCTGGCAGAGTAAACAAGGAGGAGGTGGAGGCGACCATGGTGGTTCCCGATTTCGCCCGTGGTTCTACACATACACGCACACACACACAATTGAATAAATTAAAAAAAAATTTTTTTAATTTTTAATAAATTGTGGTTTAGAATTAGGATGGAATTTCCAGGAGTTTCTGAAAAGGCCCTGAATGCACTTCTGCCATTTTGTACTATGTATTTATGCAAAGCAGTGTTTTTCAACATTGCAGATCATAAAATCAAAATGCCAATCAACTCTGAAAAACACTGAAGACATGCTACATCCTGCAATATCAAATACTCAACTGAGGTTTCATTCTTTATGCAGTAAGCAAGCAGATAAGCACACCCCTCTGATGAGTATACAAGTTTGCTTTTGTTGTCAATAAATGGTGACATTATATGTAAAGAATTGTATTAAAATTAATTTCCTTATGACTTATTATCTGCTTGATTTATATGCACCTAGTTTATTTTATGTCCTTATATAACTGGGGTCGCATAAAAATTTCTCAGGCAGAAGGGCAGCCGTGAGTGGAAAAAGTTTAAAGAGCCCTGCCTGCTTTACCTCACTGTGGTGTTTTGAAATGTGAATTTCCTGCTTCCTTCAGGTTCCTGTGTTGGACACTTGAACCTGAACTGATGCGTCTTGAAGATATGGAGCTTTGTTTGAAAAAGCATGTCACTGGGGCAGTCTTGAAGTTTGATCAGTTCTCTCTCTCTCTTTCTCTCTCTCTTTCTCCATCTCTTCATGGCTGAGGCCATGTGGGCCGACAGCCTGCTGATTCTCTCCAGATGACCTCAATCCCCCCCCCAGGGCCATAAGCCATATAAATAATCCTTTCTCCCATAAGCCACCTGGGTCACCATTATAGTGTCACAGAAACAAAAGAACAGGGGCTGGAGAGATGGCTCAGGGGTGAAGCCTCTGCCTTGCAGGCAGCAGGTCCTGAGTTTGGATCCCAGATCCCACATATAAAGCATCAGGTGGAAAAGGCGGTGGCCTGCACTTCCAGCCCTAGAAGGCAGAGCCTGGGAAATCCAGAGCAAAGCAAAGAGGAGGTAGAACAGTCCAAAGTGATTCCCAAAGTCACCCTTGGGCCTCCACAGGCACACATAGTGCCTGCCCTCAACTCACACAGACACAGACTGAATGAATGAATGAATGAATGAATGAATGAATGAATAGAAAACAAAAAACCAACCCAACAGCCAGTAAGTCAGGTGATCTGTTAGGCTGGGAAAGGTGACTAAAGCAATCCTGATCTAGCCAAGGCATCCCTGAGGAAATATGTCTTGTTTTCCAAAGTTCAGAAACTTTGTTCTCTCCTTGGTGGTGTCTTTGAGACAGGACGCGAGTGTCCCTGCATCCAGTGAACTTACAACAGCCTCCACTGAGGTGCAGCAGGCTCTGCGGTCCCCAATGGAGACATCCTCATTAAGCCCACGCTCCGATATTTACCACTCTGCTAAAACAGCAACTGGTCCTGGCTTGTGTTCTGAAGAGCCCTTTAAACAGCAGAGAAGAGGATAATAGATCGAAGCCACCTCATCATTTCTGGTCAAAGGCTTTGGTTCTAAACAATTCCACATGCTGCTGCCATCAGCCACATGCAAAGTGGCTGCCACAGGAAGTAATCCTTCATCATTCCATTTCATTCTTTAGGATGAGATCCACACCAACACTGCACACACATAGACACACATGCCTGCACATATACATATACACAAACACGCATATAGACACATGTGCATACATATACATGCACAAACATAGGCACACATGTATGCATGCATATATAGACACATGTCCATACATACATGCACACGCATATAAACATGTGCACCAATGTATAGAGACACACGTGCATACACACATATATAGACACACACATACACACATATATAGACACACACATGCATACACACATATATAGACACACACACATGCATACACACATATATAGACACACACATGCATACACACATATATAGACACACACACATGCATACACACATATATAGACACACACATGCATACACACATATATAGACACACACATATGCATACACACATATAGGCACGCACACATGCATATGTGTGCACGTACACACACTAGGTTGCCTTTGTGGGAAGATAAACTTGTTGAACTTACTTTTAATTATGCCAGCTTCCTTATTTAATGAAGTGATGAACAGATTAAGTTAGATGGAGATCATTTGGGGGCGGCATAGAATAAACACAATTTCTTCCCCAAGTGTCATACTATCATCAACTCTCTGGTCAGAAAACTCTTGACTGTACCACACTGGACAAAGAAGAATTGCCTTCAGCCACACATGAAATCAAGGGGGAGCCACCTGAAGCTCTCAGGCTGTGCACGGAATACACACATTCATTTTGCTTGACATTGAGACATGATGAGCTACCCTGGGCTCAGACACCAGTCCATGAGGCTCCAGGAGAATTGGTGCAAAGGAGGAGAGAGAGGTCAAGGGTCAGCATAAGTCCTCCTTTTCTTCTGACTCCTCTGGGCTCCCAGGACTCACCCGATCGGTCACCCAGGACTTTTTCTTGGTCGAGTTCCCTAAAACCACCCTCACTGATGAGATCTACTTCAGGCTCAAGAGTTCCTTGATAATTCACAACTCAGGAACCCTGCGGAATGCCATAGCACTCAGTTACAGTTCAGAAGGTCTGAAGAAGGTTCTGGAGAGCTTCTGAACTTCGGTTACATTGGAGGGTCCAAGAAGTTGAGTTCTTCTGGTGTCAGTGAAGAACAGCAGTTTCCAGGATTCAGCACAATATTAGCTGCACTCCATATGCTATACATTTGAGTTTGAGATTTACTGAGGTCCACATAAAAGGCAGTTGGTATACTTTGACCTACATCCCCTTCTCTCTTTTTTTTTTTTCATCTCTCTGCCCCTGGCAACCATTGTCATATTGTCTTTCTAGAGTTCGTGTTATTTTAGAGACACATATAAATGAGATCCTGCAGTATTTCCATTCTGAGCCTGACTTGCGTCATCCACATAACATCCTCCATGTTCATCATCCCGTTACAAATGGCAGAATACCTTCCTTTTTTAAGGATGAATAGACATGTTTGATTTCTGGAAGCCCACATAGTGGAAGGAGAGAACAGACTTCAGAAAGCTATCCTCTGGGGCTGGAGAGATAGCTCAGAGGTTAAGACCCAATCGCACAAGCAGAAGGTCCTGAGTTCAGCTTCCAGGTCCCACATGAAAACACCACATGGAAACAATGGCTGCTGCACTTCCAGCCATGGTGGGCGGAGCCTGGGAGATCCCAGAGAGAAGCAAAAAGGAGGTAGATACAATCCAGGATGATTCCTGAAGTCACCTTTGGTCCTCCACAAGGATACGCAGTGCTCTCTCTCCCTCTCGCTCTCTCTCTCTCTCTCTCTCTCTCTCACACACACACACACACACACATACACATGCACACATAAATGAATAAGTAATTTTTTAAAAGAAAAGAAAGTCATCCTCTGACCTCTCTCTCTGTCTCTTCCCTTACCCTCTTCTCTCCCCGCCTCTCTTCCTCTCTCAAATAAACTTGAGAAAAGAGTCATTTGATTACTATCTACTGAGCAGTTCCTGTGGGTAAAGTCTGGTGGTAGAGTCAAGGCACTACTATGATGCAAACACGTACCATTCCTGCCGCCAAGGCGACCACAAGGAGGAGAATTTCAAAATTCTTTGGTTATGATCACCACACCACACGACTATAGTGTAAAGAAGCAAACTGAAAAACTGAAGGAGAATGTGGTGGTTGGGGTTGTTAGGAGCAGGGGAGGAGGAAACACGCTCATCCTAAACCTGCTTTGGGGAGACATTACCAGGTCAAAAGTCCCTTTCCAACTGAGCTCAAACCACCTGTCAAGCAATGCACCATTTCAAAGGGCGAGGCCAGCTTGGGGAATTTAAATCAGATCACACACCTCCAAGAGCAGGTAACCTTTGTATTCTGGGGCAGCTGCAATTTTTCTTCCTTTTCAGCAGCTGCAACTGACAGACAGCAACCAGCTGGGACCTGGCTGGAATGCAGAGCCGGGTCTAGCCTGGCTGCAGTGCAGAAGGACTTGTGAGGCTCAGCAGAAGGAGAGACGTGTTGCCCCGGTGGTGGTGGTGCTGAGGCCTCTCCTGCCCAACAAAGTATGACTGCAAGCTTTCTTTTTTACTTTTTTTAAATTTTCACGTGCACGCGCGCTCGTGTGTGTGTGTGTGTGTGTGTGTGTGTGTGTGTGTCAGAAGATACTGTGTGTCCCTGTGGAGGACCAAGGGTGACTTTGGGAATCATCCTGGATTGCTTCTACCTCCTTCTTGCTTTGCTCTGGGATTTCCCAGGCTCCACCCACCATGGCTGGAAGTGTAGGCTACCACCATTTCCACCTGATGTTTTTTATGTGAGACTTGGAATCTGAACCCAGGATCTTCTTCTTACAAGGCCTGAGCCTTCTCTCCAGCCCGACTGTAAGCTTTCTAAGGACTGAATGTCTCATCACTGAGGGGCTCACAGATGTTGTCTTGGTGTGTGGTGCCCACTCACAATCAGAGTTCAAGGCCCTTGGGTTATATAACCCAGAGGAATCCAACAGAAATCTTGAGATTGTTGTTGCAGTTCACCTGCATGGTTGCTGATAAATAACCATCAAATGGCATAAAGAAAAAGGAGTTTATTTTCTCTTACTATTACTGGTTACAGTTCTTAGTCCAGCTTGACAGGAGAGCACACACCAACACCAGGGCCGAGGGAACTGGCCATACCATCACCACATAACATCTCAGAGAGGGACAATCCTTACTTGCCAGACCAGCATGTCTGGTCAAGTACACAAGGCTGCCAACTTTCTCAGTATTTTATTCATCTATTCAGGGCCTAGTCCTACCCACCATAGGCTGGGCCACTCCCATCAGCTAGACAATCTCCTGCAGGTTTGCTTTGGGTTTAATCAACCACTAATTCTCCACAAATGTGCCCAGAGCTCAAAATCCTCAATAATCAAGTTGATATCTGTGCCTAACTGTGACAATTGTCTTTGAGGGTCAACTGGTCAAGGAAGCTCTCGAACCTCCACTACAAAGGGCTTTCTTGTGTAATGACGAAGGGAAGCTGGCAGATTGGAGGTTCGCAAAGCTAGGTCAAGCTGCAACTGCTAACTGAGCTTTCTTCCCTTTCTAGCTGGCTTTGTTCCTTCCCTTCCTTTTCCCTTATGGGAAGAAAACCTTTTAGCTCAACAATGCATCAGAGTCAAGTACAGGAAGCCAGAAATAGGTGAATTTGTCTAGAAGGCACTTTGTTCTTAAGAGTACAAGGATCCACTATTAATCTGACCTGAGATTCAGCACCCTCAGACCAAAGGGCCTGTAACAGTTACTCTTAACTACTTCTGTGAGAGAGCACCCAAAGCCAAATGACTTAAGAGAGAAAGGGAGATTTATTTAGCTTACAGTTCCAGAGGGGAGATACAGTCTTTCAAGGGAGAACCATGGCTGGCTGGCCAAAGCTTGGAGAGAGGTTACGTCATACCCATCCACATGGCTGAAGACTGGAAGATTCCTAGAGAGTCTCTTCTTCTCAGTCTCCTGTTCTATGGTTGCTTTTATCTGGTCTGCTACTTGGAGGTTCCAATGAGATCTAGGGAGGTTCCAATGGGATCTAGGGCTGGTCTTGTATTGTAATGTAGTCATCTGGATAATCTCTTCAGCTGATCTTAGTTAATGCTAGGTAGGTGTGTCAAGTTGACACCCAGTTAACTCTCATAGGGCCACAGAGGTTGGCCATAGGAAAAGTAGCTCCATGGAATCAGAACCCCAAGGGGTGAGGGAAGCAAGAGGGTGGAGAGGGGCTGAATAATAGAATAATAGAAGAAGGAAGAAAGAGGGTGTAGCAGTTACTTCTGTCATTGATCTGGCAAAAGCAACTTAAGGATGGAAGGGTTTGCTTTGGCTTACACCTGAGGTTATATGCCATCATGGTAAGGAAGGCACGGCAACAGGAACATGAGAAGACTTCACTTTTCAAAACATTTCGTGTTCAGCATTTCACTGATATTTAACAATACCAGTTATATTAGTCAGCGTTCTCTAGATTCACAGAATCAACAGAAGGAATATGTGAAAAGGGAATCCATTGAGTTGGCTTAGGAGATATGGCCGAGGTAGTCCAATGATGGCTGCCAGTAGCTGCTCCATCCAGTAGTCCAGTGGGTGATGGCTGAAGGCTGGAGGATTCCTAGAGAGTCTTCAGTCACGTTGAAGACTTGGATGGTCAAAAAAAAAAAAAATGAAGAAACCAGGTGGCAGGAGGGAGAGCATTTTCTACTACAGCTTCAAAGAGTCCCTCTTCTTCACAGTCTTCTGGTCTGTGGTTACTTTTACCTGGTCTGCTACTGGGAGGTTCCAATCAGATCTTGAGCTGGTCTTTGCACTGTAAATGTATTGATCCAGATAATCTATTCAGGTAGCCTCAGCCAATCTTAGTTAATACCAGGTGTGTTGGGTTGACACCCAGGATTAACTATCACACCAGTGAAGGCAGCAGTACCAGGAGATCATTATTGAAACATTAACTCAGAAAGGCTGAGTAACCTACCCAAAGGAACAGGCCATGAATGGAAGGTTTAGGTTCCAGATTCCAAAAGCCTGACAAAACATTATACAGATTTTCTAGCAATGAGGGAAATACCCAGGTAATATCCAAGTGCAACTCAGGGGTCTAACTTGCCACACGAATATCTTGTGTTCTCTGCCTGGGTTACAGTCTCATTACTCTGTCCTGCTCTCAGAAACTAGGTATAGCCGTGGGACTTGGAATATGTAGTTCTAAGGGCCATATGTACTGGCGATGCTCTTTTTCTGTCTGGGTGACTAGCACCTCTAAGATGGTGGCTATCCCACCCAGCCTAGGCCCCAGAGCAAATAGCATGAGAATCAAATCCCCCAGTTGATGGACAGAAAGCGCAGGTTCAAAAATATAAACCTTTGAGGAGATGACCCCGTCAGTAGCATGAGAAACTGTGTTCAATGCTCAGAACACACGTTTTTAAAAAGTCAGAGCATCGTAGTACACACTTGAAATCCCATCATTGGGGAGATGAAGACAGGCAGATCTAGGGCTCACTGGTCAGCCAGGCTAGTCTGCTAGACCAGATCTACAAGATGGATGCTGCCTGAGGAACATACCTGAGTCTCTTCTCTGCCCTCCTTGGGCACAAAGACAATGTGTACATGCACATACACAGAGCACACACACACACACACACACACACACACACACACACACACACCATGTAAACACCCACAAATTAAATAAAAAGCTTTAGCGAGTCAGATAGACTGTTACCACAACATGGCCTAACTCACCCTGACAGATATTCTGCAGACAAGGGAAGCCCTGAAAAGACCCCACTGAATTGACCAAGGACCTAGCAAGTTGAATCTTTCTGGAAGGTAGGAGACAGCGCCGCCTACAATCTACCAGTGCTTTCTATTTTTTGTGGTGTATGCATGTACATGTGCACACATGTATGTATGTATGTTTCACATGTATACATGTGAGGGGGCATGAGTACAAGAGAATGCTTAAGTATATATGTCTGTGGAGGCCTGAGAGTGACATTGGGAGTCATCCTGGATTGCTCTATGTCTTTAGTACTTTGCTCTGGGGTTCCCAGTCTCCGCCTTCCAGGGCCAGACTTACAGGGTATCATCATATCTGCTGGGCATTTTTACATGGAATCTGGGGATCCAAATTCAGGTCCTTTTACTTATAAGGCAAAGGTTTTAACCCTGAGCCATCTCTCCAGCGCCCAAGCCATAGTTTTAATCAAACCTGTGCAAAGTAAGACAAGGGTATGAAAAGTGGGGCAGCAAAGATCACTCGCATGTGCGAGCGGTTCTCGTGTGCACACGTGAGTGGGCAAGCGCCGTCGGGCTGTTTCTGCACAGACACACAGGTGCACAGTGCATTCTCCTTCCTAAGGACAAGTCAAAAAGCCATTTCTAGAACTAGAAGTTTTTTAAAAGCTGGGAATTGGGGTTTGTATATATGTACATAATGGTCCAAAGTCAGAACTATTTAAAAACAATAAAAAGAAAAAGCTCTTCGATAAAAAAAAAAAAAGAAAAGTGGGGCAGGAGATCACTTGATATACCTTCAAATAAATTAACATCTGAGAGATGCCTCTGTTGTATATACAACCTAATAAATCATAAATGATAATAATAATAATGTTTTCCAAGTTCAAGGAAGAAGGTACCTGCAAAGTTGCTGTTGGACATTCTGCAATAAACACAAGCTTTGTTTTAGAATGTGGGGTCCCCCACACAAGATACCAGACAATCTATGTACATGTGAAAAGGCAATATACCTCACTTCCTGGTGATGACTGAAGAATTCTGTGCTGGGTGCGACAGATGTGAATGCCTAGCACACTAAACCCCCTGCTTTCCAACCAGCATCCCATCACCCCATGTAGAAGACTCCTGAGACAGAACTTAGAAGCACAAGAGCAGGAACACAGTTGGCATACGGCTGCGGACTTTTAAGTCACAGAGAATAAAAATTGAAGTGACGCCACGTGAAACATTTTTCACGTTCTAGTTTAAAAGGTGTGTCCAACTCAGGCTAAGGAGACTGGCTCAGGAGTTAAAAGCCTTTGCCTCACAAGCAAAAAGACCTGAGTTCAGTTCCCCAGGTACCACATAAAAATTGTTGGATGGATATGGAGATGGCCTGTAATTTCAGCCCTGGAGGTTGGAGCCTGGGAAACCCCAAAGCAAAACAATATGGAGGTAGAACAATCTAGAATGATCTCTGATGCCATCGTTGGGCAGCCACAGGCATACACACTCAAGGGGCCTCTTGTACAAATGCCCACAGATACATGTGCACCTACACACACACACACACACACACACACACACACACACTCACAAAAGTTGTTAGATTGAAGTAGGGTACATTCAGAATGCTGTGGTTGGCTACCACACAGGAAGTAAAGAAGAGGGGCAGAGGGAATGTGGTACAGGAGACTATAACTACCCTGCCACCTGGCAAGTGTGCTGCCTTGGCTAAGACTCTTATCCAAGTTCAGCTTCTTGATTCATGAAAAGAAATAGCAAAACCTTCCATTCGACAGGGACAAATAAGTCTGTGGGGACACCTCCCACTCACACCACAGTAGGAAGCCTGGTAGAAGGCAGCACATGGCAAGATAGAGCAAATGAGCTGCCTACAAGCGTCCCTCCTTTCCTCAACCCACTGATCTCATGTGGGGGTCCCCCAAGATAGACCACAAACACCATCGACATATAAGTTTGGGGGTTAAATTTCCAGCACATGGACTTTGGATGGACACAATCAACCCACAGCAGCTGCCCAGTTTGCCATATGAAATTAATAAGGAAATTTCACTGGGGGTGGGGGTGAAAAGAAATCTTCCTCTTCTCATGTATAAAGCACAACGCACATGCAACACAGAAACAGATAACCAGCCACATCCAGGGCATTAAGACTGCAGGAGGAGATGGAGACTACGAAAGACAGTCTAAGTTAAGGCCTTTCTTTACTGCTTTCTCACAGATGAAAAGTTAACAACAGGGCTCTGGGATGTGAAGATTCTGAGTCTGGAAGGCAGGGAGAATGTTTCAGTTGAAGGTCACTGTCTACTCTTGTGAAAATTCTTGTCCTTGGCATTTAAAATGAATATCCCAATTATTTTTTCCCTTCTTTCTGGCCCAGACAATTATCATAAGTTCCAGAAAACTGTTTTGCTGTCTACTTGTAGCAGGATTCGTCCTTAAATGTGGCAGAATAATCGCCCACAATGTGCCAATTTTCAGTTTTGTGTCTCCTGATATTTTCTTGTTGCCTAGGAGCGGTAATGAAGGTGATGTTGGCGCTTCTGGTCTCTGTACTTGGCCTCCAGGTGGCAGGTTTAAATCTCACAACTTTGACATCTGCAAGCAGCTTTGTTAAGGGGAGTTGGTCATTAGCATTGCTTTCTACCCCACTCCCCCCTCCCCACTGATGTTTCAAATACAGCTAACAGGACATTGTCTTACTCAGATCTACAAGAGAGGCAAACAGAATCCTCCAAAGTTCATGCCCACCACCTAGGACGTGAGAATGTGTCTTCATTTGGAAAGAAACTTCATTACAGCAAGGATCAAGGTGGAAACTAGCATGCACTAGGTCCTAGGTTCAATCCTCAGAAAGACCACAATAAATGTTAGGACCCTGGAGAGATGAAGTGATCTCACCAAAGGGATGGGGAACACGTGAGTCCAAGATTAATCTGGGAATGTGCTGCATCAGAGAAGTGTACCTTGAGAGTCCAGCAAAGAGATCTTTCAGGAGCTCAAGGAAGAGTTCTGGAAGGGAGGGATTGGAGCTTGCTGCCCCCCCTCAAGAGGTCAATGTAATTACCCTTGCTCCAAAAGAAGGGCTGCCTCTTACCCTCTTCTGCGGTGTAGCTCACTGTCAAGAGTAAGCTATACCTCCAACCATGAGTGTCCTTCATAGAGACAGAAGAGGACAACTAAAGACAGAGAGAGGAAGGTGACTGACAAGGGAGCTCCATAGCCAGGAGCCGCAGGCTTCCTGGAACCAGACAAGCTGTGGAATTCAGCCGCTGTCTTAGGAGCATCACTAAAGGGCACGTGCTCTGTGTTGCCACCCACATCAGACAGATGGTTGATGTGATAGTTAAGCCTGGGTGTCAACTTGACACACCTGGTATTAACTAAGATGGGCTGAGACCATCTCTGGAAAGGATCAACTGAGACCACTTGATAGGACCGTACCTGCCCTAGATCCTATCAGAACCTCCAAAGCTCTCATAGGATCCTCCCAGTACTGCATCATATAAAAAGGAGCCACCAAAAAAAAAAAAAAACAGATGCTTTATTGCAGCTGTGCTAGGAATCGTTCTTCCTTCCAGCCACCCGGTTTCTTCGACCCTCTAGCCTTCCAACCCACCAAGTCGTTGTCGGCTAGACTAAAGACTCTAAGAATTCTCCAGCATTAGCCATCACCCACTTGACTACCGAACTGAGCAGCTACCATCATTGGACTACCTCAGCTACCGGCAGCTATCATTGGACTACCTCAGTTACTGGCAGCCATCGTTGGACTACATTCCCTATATTATATTCAGTGTGTCGATTCTGCATCTCTAGAGAACCTGACTAATACAGTTGGTATAGCTCTACTTTGTGCAGGGTATCAACGGAAACATTTTTGGCCATCCACACAACCTGAAGGTCACTAGGAGTTCCCAGTGCTATGTGAGAACCAAATGTGAATACGTCTCCAATTTCTTCACAGTTGACTCTCAGAGCATGTGATGACAGGCATCTCTGCCCCCTTCCTCTGTAGCAGAATCTTAATCATCTTGACTCTCCTGGAATGTCTCAGTTTTGAACAGAACTGTCTCCAAATAAATGTGCACATCACTTAGAGACACGGGGTCTTAACTACGCAGTCAATTCTCTTTTTGGCACCAAGATTCTGATGAGAGCAATAGCAGGATGTGCGAGTCATGCAAAGCAGGTTTCCGGACCTTGGCTAGTCACGTGAGGACAGGCTGAGAATTTCCCCAGTGATAGGAAGGGAAAGGGGTCTTCAGAAAAGCTCTGATGCTCTGGGGCTCCCTTCCCCTATACCACTGGGGATGGGAGAAGAAGAAAGAAGATCCTCTTGTTTGAAGTCACATATTTAAGATCCAGGGTTTCAGGTCTCAGGGAACTTGCCAAGTCTATAACTTTGGAGACTGGAAAGCTCTATCTGCACTTGCCCAATCCTGGAGTCAGCTAAACATGAGATGCTGGCCAGCCAGAGGTACCATCCACACAGAGGAAAAGGGGCTGTGTTGCAGTTTGCCTGCATGGTTGCTGATAAATAACCATCAAATGGCTTAAGGGAACAAGGGATTTATTTTCTCTTACGATTTTCCAGTTACAGTCTGTCCAGCTTGACAGGAAAGCTCACACCAACACCAGGGCTGAGGGAACTAGGCAAACCATCTCCACATAACATCTGAGATACGGACAATCCTTACTTGTCAGACCAGCAAATCTGGCCAAGAGTACAGAAGGATGCCGACTCTCTCAACTAGCTCTGTGTGTTTTATTCCAGGGCCTAATCCCACCCACCTGGGCCTTCCCCGTCAGCCAGGCAATGTCCTGCAGGTTTGCTCTGGGCTTAACCTAACCACTAATTCTCCACAAATGTGCCCAGAGCTCAAAACCTTCAACTGTCAAGTTGACACCTGTGCCTAACTATGACAGGCTGCATTTAAATAACTAGCACTTGAAAAGTGTGCAGGGGCAAATGTGCATGTGTGGGGATGGGGAATGTGGCTCAATGGTAGAGTGTTTGCTTAGCATGCACTACGTCCTAGGTTCAATCCCCAGAATGACCAAAATAAATAATGTTAGATATTAGAACCCTGGAGCAATGAAATGGTTTAACCAAAGGAGATGGGGGGGCACATGAGGCCAGAGGGTTAATCTAGGAACATGCTGCATCAGGAAAGTGTACCATTTCCCTAGGGAGTCCAGCAAAGAGCTTTCCAGGAGCCCAAGGAAGAGCTCTGGAAGGGAGGGCTGGTGCTCGCTGGTGCCCCCGAGAGGGCAATGTAATTACCCTAGCTCCAAAGGAAGTTCTAGCCTAACTCTGGAGAAGCCACAGCAGGTCTCCTGCCTGACCCGAGTCCAAGGGTGGGAACAATGACTTCTCTGCTTCCCAACCACATGGACTTGATGCCAGGCGTTGATATCTGAGAGCAACAAGCTTTGAGCGTTGCCAGGGTGGGAAAGAGTCGGCCAATAGAGACATTTAAAGAGACAATGGTGCTGGTGGAGAATCAACCAAAATGAAATATGCATTGAAAATGCCTTATAGAAACTTGTTACTCTGTAAGCTCATTTCAAAAAATAAAAATAACTTTTTAAAATGTATTTATTTATTTAGTGTGTGTGTGTGTGTGTGTGTGTGTGTGTGTGCGCGCGCACACATATGTGTGTGTGTGTCCATGGAAGACCAATGGTGACTTCAGGAATCATCCTGGATTGCTTCTACCTCCTTTTTGCTTTGCTCTGGCATTTCCCAGGCTCCACCCACCAGAGCCAGAAATATAGACTGCTGCTTTTTCTGCCTAGTGTTTTTTAACATGAGACCTAGGATCCAAATTTAGGACCTTCTGCTTGTGAGGCAGAGTCTTAACCCCTGAGCCATCTCTCCAGCCCTAAAAATAACTTTTTTAAAAAAGGTCACAGGTAAGGGGAAAAAATTAAAGTTCTGCTTGCTCAGTAAGCTGATCTCCTGAGGTCTTTTAGAATAGAAATGTAGCTAAAAGATGTTCCAGGGGCTGGAGAGATGGCTCGGGGGTTAAGACTCTGCCTCAAAAGCAGAAGGTCCTGCATTGGGATCCCAGATCCCACAAGAAAAAAAATCAAAACAAAACAAACAAACAAACAAAAACAAACAAGAACGCCATCCACAGTAGCAACCTGCACTTCCAGAATAAAACAGACTAAAAGATGAAACCATATTAGCTGGTTACCTCAACAGTTTCAGAACACAGGTGGAATCTGAGTAAAGTTGTTATTTATATGGCACTTCATATTCTCTGCTTATTCCAAGGGCTGAAGTACAGCAGAGAACACTGAGAATTTCAAGCCAGCTCAGTCCACAGACACATTGGGCCTGCCTCAGTCCTCACTTCAGAAGGCCGTGCGAGCATAGAAGACTCTCATGTACAGTCTCCCGGAAACTTTCTAGGCCCTCTGGAAGGGCCACTTTTTCCCTTGCAGCCCTGATTCCACAGTCACTCTTCTCCTCCTCCTCCAACCCAGAAGAGTCCACCATCCCCGTCGCCTTCTGAGAAGCCCCCCGCTTATCAGCAGCTCTGGTCTATCTGGTCCCCCATCTACAACACACCGGTCTTAGAAAGAAAGATGGGCCAGGAACTCCAGAGAATCACAGGACATAGTGGACTACAACGGGTTGTCTGTTGCACTGTGCTGAGCATTCCTATTCCGATGAGTCTCCTTTAGCAAAGGGCGCTGCCGGTTTGATTGAATCACCAAGTAGCTCTTTGTAACTCATAACCTTCCATGACGCGCTCAACAATATCTGAGCTGCAGAGTCAAATGCTCTTTAGTATTGATGACTGATAAAATGTGTTTGCATGACGGTCTTTAGTTACATGGTCATCCCAGACTCTCAGGTCCATTGCCTTAGCCAAATCAAAAAGGTTTAGGGATGGCAGCGAGCTACTCCCACAACCTTGCTATCAGCTCTCTGCGTCAGCAAGTCTTGTACCAAAGTCTGCCGTCCCGACAGACAGCAGTTACACAAAGCAGACCTAGATCACGCAATGCTGTTGATTTTAGGTATGACACCCCTACTTGGCATAGGATTTTGGTCAAACACAGATGCCACAACAGCTGAGAGACTGGATTTCCTCAGCCTTGCTGTCCACAGAAAGCAATCAGAATGGTCTTCCTTGGTGAGGCAACTCAGAACAACTTGGAACAGCTTTCTGAAGTGTTATCAGTTCAGCCAACCGAGACACCTAGAACCCTTCCGCTTCAGCCAGATGAGCCTCCTAAATCTTACAATAGTTCATTTTTTCATCGAAGGGATGGAATGAGCAGCAGAAGCAACTTATGAAAAGATTTCTTTGGCTCCAAGTTGCAAAGGACCACAGTTTGTCACATTAGAAGGAATCAAAGCAGAGCGGCTCCGCCCATAGAAGCAAAAGCCTAGGGTGGCGGCTTCTTCATATGGCCGTGGACAGGAAGCAGAACAGGACAAGTATGAGGTAGTATAATCTTCAAAGGTCTGCCCCAAATGATTGACATTTGTCAGTTGGGTTCCACCACCCAAAAGCCTCTACAACTTTCAAAAAATAGAGCCATGAACAAAGAACTAGGTATCAAAAATGTAAGTTTGAAGGCTGGAGGGATGGTTCAGGGGTTAAGACTCTTTCTCGAAAGCACAAGTTCTTGAGTTTGAATTCCAGGTTCCAGGTAAAAGTGCCAGGCAGAAATGGAGTTGGCCTGCACTGCCATCCCTGGGCAGAGCCTGGGAAATCCCAGAGAGAAGTAAGAAGGAGGTAGAAGCAATCCAGGATGATTCCTGAAGTCACCCTTGATCTTCCACAGGGACACACAGTGCCCTTTGATACACACACACACACACACACACACACACACACACACACACACACAAAATAAATAAATAAAATATTTTTTAAAAATGTAACCTTGAAAAACTCTTCAAACTGAAACCATGGAGCAGCTGTCATGCAAACAGATTCTAACCCATTTATGACTGTCATTAGGTTAATTATTAAAGTCTCTGAGGGGGGGGATGGGGTATGGCTCAGTGGCTGAGTACCTGACTAGCCTGCCCAAGGCCCTGGGTTCAATTCCAGCACCAAATGTCTCAGAAGGGGCTGGAGCGATGACTCAGGGGTGAAGGCCTCTGCCTCCCAAGCGAAAGGGCCTGAGCTCAGATCCCCAGATCCCATGTGAAAATGCCAGGCAGATATGGCAGCATCCTACAATTTTGGCCCTGGAAGGAAGAACTCAGAACAAAGCTATAGGGAGGGAGAGCAACCTAGGATGATTCCTGATGTCATCCTCAGGCCTCCACTGGCACACACATAAAAGTGCCCTCTCTCTCTCTCTCTCTCTCTCTCTCTCTCTCTCTCTCTCTCACACACACACACACACATACACAAACGTACAACAATTAAAAAGTCTCTCGAGACAACTTGAAATACAGGCAAGTTGATGACTATAGTAGCTGCCTCTGCAGCATGGCCACTCTGATTAAGGCAGTGGTTCCCCTGGAGTGTAAATTGTTGACTAAGGCAACTGAATACTCCAAGAGAGTCACTGAGACAATTATACAAGTACACATACTCATACCCAAAATGTCTATGCTCAGGTAATTTAAAGAAAATTACAACACCACAGCAATAATATACAAATAGAAAGGAACATCTGTCCCAAATAACTATTCTAGTAGCTCCATAATGACATTCATAACACTGAATAGAAGCCTGATTTAAATAATGTAAAAATAATGAAATGTGTTGATTTTCTCTTTATGAAACTGGGTCTTTTTAGCTTTTTACTTGGGAAACATAAAAAGCATAAATTAAGTCAATCTCACAATCCTGTAGAGAACCAGTGTCACTTTCTACCATCTTCCTTTGCACGCAATACACTGACATGTAAATATTTCACAGGACTGACTTATCATGAGGTATTCAAATAATCCTCCTGGCATATTACACTATGATCACTAGTTATTAAATATTCACCATCTTTCAAAACCTTGAACTTACATGGCTATATATTATTGCATCATTTGCAAGCTAAATGTTCATAAGATTATATCAGGTTGTTTCCGATCTCTCCTTAACATAAACAACTTGGTGCACAGCACTGGGGGACATACAAACAGTACTCTTAACATGATTATGCAGAGTTTACTAAAATATTAATGCCTTAATCAAGAGAAGTCTCATGGGTTACATCAGAATGTTTCTCAGAGGCCATGCCTTGAGCTTTGCTCACCAGCCTCTAACTCTATTGGAAGATGGTATAACTTCTAGGAGGGAGGAATTAAGAGGGAGGAAGTGATGTCAATGGGGGCGTGTCCTTAAAGGAGATATCGTCACCCTGGCCCCTCCCCTCCTTTCCCACAGTGATCTTTGCCTCACCAAAAACTCAAAGCAATAGAATCAAGCAGCCTTTGGCTGAAATCTCTGAAATCAAATGCCAAAACCAGCCTTTCCTCCTCGTAAATTGATTATCTCAGGCATTTTGTCTCAGCACTGAAAAGCTGGCATGCCCAGGGAAGATTGAGGAACAGGTTGACCTCGGGTGGTACAGTCTGTCTCAGCGCCCCACCCCAGTCTGAATGTCTAGAGACTTAAGGAAAGCACTATCAGGAACTTCAAGCAGCCTATGTCAGAGACCTGTGGCCCACCCACGGGAACTGTAGGAGGGGAACTGCGGGCATAAAGCACACTTTACCCCAACCAGGTCCCTTATCTGTGCCTCTTGTTAGTCAAACCCAGCCAGAAGTCCCAGGAGAGAAGTCCGTGGATATAGCCAGAGGACCAGTCTCCTGGATGAACAGAGGAAAGGACAAGAGGGACAGATGCAGCACAACTGTGCAGCACAACTGTCAGAAATATCATTCCTCTTTATGCAGAAAATCCATACACGTTTACATGTTCAGAGACAGACAAGTTCGCAATAAATGACTTCACATTAGGTAATTGTTTCAGTTTGCCTCCATGGTCGCTGATAAATGACCATCAAACGGCTCAAGGAAACAAGGGTTTATTCTCTCTTACAATTACTGGTTACAGTTCGTAGTCCAGCTTGACGGGAGAGCACGTACCAACACCAGGACTGAGGGAACTGGCTACACCTTCTCTACATAATGTCTGAGAGAGGGACGGTCCTTACTTGCCAGACCAGCATGTCTGGCCAAGTGTACACAAGGATGCTAACTCTGTCTTTATTTTATTCCAGGGCTAATCCCACCACCATGGGCTGAACCTTTCCCATCAGCTAGACAATCTCCTGCAAGTTTGCTCTGGGCTTAACTCAACCACTAATTCTCTACAAACGTGCCCAGAATTCAAACCCTCAACTGTCAAGTTGACACCTGTACCTAACTATGATGGGTAATATTACCAGTGTGCAAGGATGACAGGAGAGGGGTATAAGCTGCCACTTTCAGGCAGTTTTAGAGGCTCAGCTGCCTGATCTTTCTGGTGAATGGCAATATGGCTAAATTCGTACCCAGGATTGGGCATATTCATGTGACTGGTGGGGAAGAGATATTGACATTTTGAGTAGATTTTAATGGTCTGAATAGGTCGATGGGGTGAGAGTCTGTTTCAAAGTGTTATAATATGACAGTTCTGTATTTTCTAACATTTACTGCCTGGCAGGCTCTGGGTTGAAAACCAGGACAGGATCTCATTTAGCCCTCCCCATAAGCATGGTTACATGCTTGCTTGTTTGTTTGTCTACAGAGTAGGAAGGGAAGTTCTGAGGAGTTTGATGATGTGGTCAAAGTCACATGCTACTCAGTGGAAGAACAAGATCTGAGCACGAATATTCCAGAGTTCAAAACTAGACTGCTCCTCATCTACCCCTGGGAATGATTTTCACCATCAACTGTTCCACTCAGAATTACTTTACAAAGGAATTAGGAACAGAAACATGGTAAATAAGGATTAAGCCTTCACAAGGAATGTCAGAAATGAAAGAAATCAGAGGTTGCGATGCTGCATTCTTAAAAACTAATAATGGGGGCTGGAGAGATGGCTCAGAGGTTAAGACTCCGTCTCAAAAGCAGAAGGTCCTGAGTTCAGATCCCAGGTCCCATGTGAAAACACCAGGGGAAATGGCAGCCACCTATACTTCCAGTCCTGGTGGGCGGAGCCTGGGAAATCCCAGAGCAAAGCAAGGAGGAGGTAGAAGCAATCCAGGATGATTCCCGAAGTCACCCTTAGTCCTCCATAGAGACACATGTGCCTTCTGATACACACACACACACACACACACACACACACACACACACAAAATGAATGAATAAATAAATTTTAAAAAACTAATAATGATGATATTATTGATCATTTCTTGACACTTTCTAGCACATCCACTCACTATCCTGCAAATCGATAGCAGGAAATAGTTAAGTCCTTACTCCAATTTTCTCTTTGTGAACTATATTTCATAGTAACCAAACGATTGATAGATATGTGACTTTAATGGGAAAATTCCAGATTAAAAAATGTGGAAGAGACAATAGAGATACAGAATCCACGCAACTATTGGTGTGGGCTAAAATCGCTGTCTAAAGACTGGTGGATGCTCTCCTGCACATTGATCAGCTGGTATCACACGTGGACAGGAAAGCAGGCCCCCACGTGAGGCAGAGGAGCTATGAGGCAAGACATCCATGTGTTCTTGGCAAAGTAACCGAACCTGAATTACTCAGGCTTTCAGACCATCTACCTGTCTATGGAAAATAAAAGAAATGAAGAAAAAGAAAGGCTGAGGAGACACTATTTAAAAAAGCAGCAAGCCAGACCCAGAATATAAGGAATTCTGTAGGAGAAATAACTATTCATTTCACATACAGACAGTACAATGAAGAGGAGCCAGGGAAAGCTGTCACATGTCCAAGCGCTTAGGAAAGCAACTGTCTAATAGGTGTGGCCTTTTTTCAAGTTCTGGAACTTGAGGTGGAAAAGACTGAATGCCGGTGACTTGTTCAGATTTCAGTGACTGGCTTCTGCAGTGCCAATTTCACTTCAAAAAAAGAGGCTTAAGAAGCACAGACTTGGATCTGGGGAGATGGCTCAGGAGTTATAGTCTTTGCCTCACAAGCAAAAGGACCTGAGTTTTGATCTCCAGATCCCACACAAAAATGCCAGGTGGTAACGGCTTACAAGTCCAGCCCTGGGAGGCAGAGCCTGAGAAACCCTGAAGCAAAGCAGTAAGGAGATAAAGCAATCCAGGATGATTCCTGATGTCACCCTTGGGCCACCACAGGGATACCAAGTGCCCTTTTGTATACACGCTCACATACAAAAGGACATACACAAATTGCTTACTGATCATTCTCACAGCCTTGCACAGTTCTTCCCTTCTAAAGGAAAATGCTTTTTCCCATGATGCTACTACCACTTCAACCAGACCTTAACACTTCACACCAGGTCAGCAACAAAGCAAAGTCAACCTTGTGAAAGTGTTCACGGATGCCACAGAGGACAGATTCCACCTCTTCCATGATAGCCTCTGTTAGCATCTCCTGGTCAGCTGCCCGCTCTTTGGTCTCCAGCCTTTCCCTCAGGTTCCAGAATATCCAAGACCATTATACCGGAAGTGACTTTACTTTCTGAGGAGAGAAATTATAAGTCACAAGTATTTATTTTCTTCCATTATTTTTCCTGCCGCACACACTAGTACCTTCAATTCCTTAGACTACAATTATAGTGTCTGTTTTTCTCACTTTCCCACACAAGCATTTGAATTTGCTCTTCATGAATTTGATCTGTCTTGAAGCATGGAGCCCATAACCAAATATATTCCCATTGATATATCTGGAGTCACAACAACTTTCATAAGCGTCACTTTTCACCAAAGACAGACATACATTTGTAGATAGATAGATAGGTAGGTAAGTAGGTAGGTAGGTAGGTAGAGAAAGAGAGAGAGAGATTGATACAGAGATAAACAGATACATAGATACATTAATAGACAGGTGATAGATAAATGGATGGGTAGATAGGTGGTTGATAAATACATACATAAATAGACACTAGATGGGTGGATGGATAAACAGATACATGGATGAATAGACAGAAAGATGATAGATGGATCAATAGATTGATGATTGATATATGACATATATATAGATAGTAGCTGGAGATAGATAGATAGATAGATAGATAGATAGATAGATAGATAGATAGATAGATAGATAGATAGATCTTGATATATAGACCCCCCCTAACAATGGAAATTCTTTTTCACACCTTCTAAACCAAACCTTTTCCTGCCCTTTATTTGGGCATTATTTTTAGACTCAAGAGTTGAGATCAACCAATTCTATGAAATGTAGTTTTGACAGGTGAGTCTATCACCTCTGATCATCGAAGCCCTGTGTACCTCAGTTCTGTTAGCCAGAACCCTTACATTCCTACTTGGTCCTGACATGATATCTGGGAATTTGAAGCACATCCTGCCAAATAGGGTAAAACTCAACACAGAACACTCTCGTCCTCCCCAGAAATCTCTAAGTAAGCTTCTCCATTAGTCAACTCTCTTGATAAATTCTTGTGACTGACATTGCTCACTGAATGTTTCCAAGTGTCTGACTGCTCCACCTTCTTTCCTCTGGGTCAGCATCATATTTCTCTTCTGTTACTTTTACAATCCACTCCTGTCCTGTCCTGAAAGTCAGAAGCACTGTGCAGTTTCCACTGCCAGAGTGCTCACCTATCAGAGGACTGTGTGAACTGCCCCCTACAGGCTCATGTGTTTGGATACTTGAGCTGGTAGCACTTCTTTGCAAAGGTTATAGGACATTTAGGAGGTGAGCCCTCCCTAGCAGAAGCACATCACTGGGTGTGGGCTTTGAGGATTACCCGAACCCCACTTTCTCGCTCTCTGCTTCCTGTATGTGACGACCGCCCTCCTGCTCCTGTCACCGTGCCTTCATCTGCCACCACGCGTTCCCCACCATGATGGACACTATCCCCTCTGGAAGCATAATCCAAGTAACACTCCCTTAAGTCGCTTTGGTCCAAGTATTTTATCACAACCAGAGAAGAGTAACTGGAACAGACCATGGATATGGCAGGATATGAACACTGTGCAATCATTCTGGCAGATGATCACCAGCAGCCCTATTCTTTTCAATCAATAGAAGGGCTGGAGAGATGGTTCAGGGGTTAAGACTCTACCTCCCAAGCAGAAGGTCCTAAGTTCAGATCCCAGATCCCACACAGAAAAAAAAATGCCAAGGCGGAGATGGCAAGAGCCTGCATTTCCAGTCCTGGAAGTTGGAGCCTGGGAAATTCCAGAACGAAGCAAAAAGGAAGTAGAAGCAATCCAAAATGATTCCCAAAGTTACTTTTAGTCCTCCACAGGGACACACAGTGCCCTCTGATACAGACACATGCGCGCGCGCACACACACACACACACACACACACACACACACACACATTCTGTCAGGCTCCTATTTTGAAACCCTTGCTGCTCTGCCTGTCAGGGCTGCTGCCTGGCTGGCCTCCTGGTTCAGTGCCTTTCTCTTGTCACTTGTGAAAGCATCCCCTGAGACAAGCTTGTCACCACACCTGGGAGGCAGGTGGGTGAGTGGGTAGAGTAATCTGGGATTCCTCTTCTTTTGCTGGAAAATTCTCATTGATTTTCTCCATGGTGACAGGAAAGGATCTGGATCCCGCTCTTCTCTTCTTTTGGAAGTCGTCTTTTGCTCATCATTTCCTCAGAGAGTGTTTTCTCTTGGCACTCCCACTTTGTGCTTTCTGTCGGAAATGCCACTGGTTAGCCACAAGGTAACCTGGAGCCAGTGGTCCTCAAGCCATTAGAACTGTCCAAGAATCAAGGCTGACAGACCTCCGCTGTGAGTGTCCTGTCCTCATACATCATGCATGCATGCATGCACACATTCATGTATTTGTTCCACAAATACATAGAGGTCCACCGCATGACAAGCACTGAGACGAATAACTTGTCATATCATCAGAAACCTGAAGCTGCTTTTCAAATATAATAGGAGATCTCTGGAGCTACATTTTGTGTGGGGGGTATATTTAAAATAAACAAGAGTAAGTAAGAACAATTTAAACAGTTCTCCATGGAGGGCAGAAATATTCTTGGTATCACCACAATACCTCTCTGAGTCTCTCCCAGGGTCTGTAAAAATATCCATGGAGGGGGAATACAAGGGGGATATGGCTCAGGGGTTAAAGCCTTTGCTTCTTGAGCAAAAGGACCTGAGTTCTGATCCTCAGATCCCACGTAAAAATACCTGCCGGATATGGCGGTAATTCCAGCCCTGAAAGGCAGAGTCTTGGAAATCCCAGAGCAAAACAATAAGAAAGTATAATAATCCAGGATGATTTCCAATGTCAGCCTTGGAGCTCCACAGTCACACATACTCTAAGTGCCCTAAGTGCCCTGTACACACACACACACACACACACACACACACACACACACACACAGTAGCAATTAACCTGCATGTTGCTGATAAATCAACACCGAACAGCTTAAGGGTGAACAAGGGGTCTTTTTCTCTCTCTTACAATTCTTGGCTATGGTTCCTCATCCAGCTTGGCAGGAAAGCTCACACCAACACCAGGCGTCAAGAGAACTCGCCACACCATATCCACAAGACCACTGAGAGAAGGACAAACCTCACTTTCCAGACCAGCATGTCTAGCCAAGTATACAGAAGGTTGCCAACTTCCTTTCTGAATTCCCTCTATCTTATTCACCTACCCAGGGCTTAGTCCCAACCACCATGGGCTGGACCCTCTCTGCCAATCAGACAATTTCCTGCAGGTTTGTCCAGGGCTCATTTACCAATTCTTCACAACTGTACCTAGTGCTCCAGCCTTCAGTTTCAAGTTGATACCTGTATCTAACTACCAGAGAGAGAGAGAGATTGAGAAAGAGAGAATACCATAAAAACAGCAGCAAAAATTTTCAAGGACACTTTGGGTCACACTAAAACAATGACTTATCATCATCAACATATAGAAATCCAGATAAAATGTAAACCCGATGATTTATCAGTCATCAGTATATAAAAATATAGATAAAATGTAAACCATCATTACAAAATAAAGGGTTTATAATACATAGATTTTTAAAAATCAGGATGTCAACAATGGGAAAAAGGTACAGAGCACAGGTACAAGAGAGATCCAAATGCCTGAAGAATAGAGACTGGACCATCACCCTAGGGGGTGGGAGACTCAGGGATGACAAACTCTTTCATTCTCCCACACACAAAAAGGGGGGGGAGAGCCACACACGCCATGCCATGATCCATCGAAAAAATCAGAGGGAGGCCAGAAAATGCCACACACTGACCTAGGTGAGGGAAGGAGGCAGGGTCAGCAGCCCACCATGTAGATCTCTTCTCTCAGGTATGTTCCCATCTGTCACTAGTGCAGGGGACAATAATTTCCAAGCAAATATATGAATTCTGGAGGAATCTGGAGAGAAATGATACACACAAACAAGAAAAGGAGAAAAGACCCAATGTCACACATCTTGAGTATATTCATCTAAGACTATATACACACATGTATCATAAGAAGCTATGTTGGTTTTCCTTTTTTTGCATGTGTGTGCCTGTGCATGTGTATTGCATGTAGGTGGGTGGGTGTACATGTCTGTACAGGCATGTGCACTTGAGTGTGTGTATCTGTGGAAGCCCAAGGATGACATTAGGAATCATCTTAGGTTACTCTTTTACCTTATTGCTTTACTCTGGGCTTTTCCCAGGCTCCACCTTCCATGACCAGAAGGGCAGGCCACCAGCATGGTGTTTTTATACAGGATCTGGGGACCTGAACTCAGGTCCTCTTGCTTATGAGGCAAAGACTTTAACCACTGAACCATCCTAGGTTAATTTTCTATTTAATGGATTTATATTAAAAAATATGCATGTTGGGCTGGAGAAATGGCTCAGAGGTTTAGACTCTGCCTCACAAACAGAAGGTCCTGAGTTTGGATCTTAGGTCCCACATAAAAACACCAGGAGGAAACAGCAGCAGTCTGTGCTTCCAGCTCTGGTAGGCAGAGCCTGAGAAATCTCCAGAGTAAAGCAAAGAGGAGGTAGAAGCAATCCAAGATGATTCCTGAAGTCATCCCTGGGCTTCCACAGAGACATGCAGTGCCCTCTGACACATACACTCTCTCTCTCTCTCTCTCTCTCTCTCTCTCTCTCTCTCTCTCTCAAAGAATGAATAAATAAAGTTTAAAAAATATGCATGTCTTGGAAGGGGAGAGGTAGGGAAGCTGGGAAGAATGCTCAATATTTTTGTAAAAGTAGAAAAACAATAAAAATGAAAAACAAGCAAAATATATAACTCGAGGTTGCCATAGATAATGAGCAATACAATTCAACAATTGTTCCTCCTATTAAAAAATGCATACCTTGGGGCTGGAGAGGTAGCTCAGAGGTAAAGCCTCTGCCTTGCAGGCGGAAGGTCCTGAGTTCGGATCCTGGACCCCACGTATAGATGCCAGGCGGAAGCGGGGGCAGCCTGCGTTTCTGGTCCTGGTAGGGCGGAGCCTGTGAATCCCGGGGCAGAGTAAAAACAAGGAGGAGGTGGAGGTGGTCCATGGTGGTTCCTGAATTCACCTGTGGTTCTACAACACACACACATTCATGCACACACGCATATATCCACAATTGAATAAATAATAAAAAAATTTTAAATGCATACCTTGTATATGTTTATATATATATGAATGTGGGACTATATTTGTGCATGACCTGCAGAGTAAACAGCTGAAAGATACATAAAACCTTGGAGAAAAGAGCTAGAAATCCAGAGCTGAAAGGGAGCTTCTCTTTATCATATATCTTTTTGTACCATTTTCCACTTTCCATATGTGTGTATAGCTTTTCATGCAGACATACAAAAACAACTAGATATCTGCTTAGTCACATAAGGATAAAAGTCCCATCTCCCCCATCGGTAATTTTGCAATGATTTTTACCTGAGACAAAGCACGGGAACAAGTTCTTCACACTGAGAGTATGCAAACACAAACTGTTACTATGGTAATTCCTTCCATTAAAATAAAAAAGGTGGGTCCTGTTCTCTTAACAGGACTGTGATTGACAGGGGACTTGGATTGACAGGTATTGGCAATGCCATGAAAATCAGCAGCGTCTCCTCTGGGGAAGGGCCAGGCCAGGTGAGTGAACACAGAGTCCTTTATTCCCTATCAGCTCAGTTTCCTCTTAGACTAAGAGATTACCCACCTGGACGAGCTCCACATTTTTTGAATGTGCTTTTTTTTATATATATATATAATTGAAATATAATAATTGGCTAGCTCAGAGGTAAGAAATGTCCCATAACAAAAGAGATCTCATTTGCTAACTGGTTCACTCCTCCCCAAAGCGTATGAGCTGCTGCGAGATAGAGTCTTTCTTTATGACTTTTTAGTCCAAGACAGCGCTTTCCTGCCAGGCTCATTTTGAAAGATGGCTGTCTGTTCCAGAATCTTCTCCCCAGTCAACAGAAGAAATGCAGTCGGTTTTCTATTCTGAGAGCACAATTGACCAGACAGATACAGTCTTGTAGGTTTTTCTGGGTAAATATTTACCAAGCAGCTACAGGAGACTGGCACCATTAAGTCTGCGTGTCAGAAGGGCGTGAGGAATAGTTTCTCCCCTGCACCAGGAAAAGCAAATTCCTCCGTGATGAGAAAAGCAGACACCTGATAGAAGCAGCTCTTCATGGAGTCGTCTCACCCCGTCCTCTTTCCTCTGGGGTCGCGGGATTCCATAGCCCGAAGACAACCTGCCACTAGCTGCTGACAGTGACTTTGGGGGCTTTGGCGTTGGCTGTGTCTCAGCTGCCCTGGCACATCTTTCCATTGTAAGGAAGCCTGAATATTTGAGGCACCCGAACTATGGCACAGGATGCAGAAACCTCTGCTCCAGGTCTGCCCAGAACCCTGCCCGGCAGCGCAGCGCTGACCCCAGCGAAGTCAAGTCTCGGGCTCTGGCACCCTGATACCGGCCCGCGGGCCTCTGCTCGCCGGTGGGTGTGCACACAGCCGCTGGGTGGAGGCGCTGCCTTATGAGCTTCTAGGGCCAAGAAGCTCGAGACATCCCTCCAGAAGCTGGAAGGAAACTCCCAGGCAGAATGTGAGAGGTGGCAGGAAGGACGGGCATGGGGTAAGACATGCCCTGGAGGTCCAAAGAAGTGACTCTGAACATCCAAACACCAAGGGGTCCAATCCTGCGGTGCACAAGACAGAACTGAGTTTGGGGTGCTTTGTTTCAGCATGGTGAGAGCGTGCTGGATCCCAAAGATGGAGGGATCCCAAAGAAGGAGGTTAGAGGGTTGGAGGAGATAGCTCCGGGGTCAAAGACTTTGCCTTCCAGGCATAAGGACCTGAGTACGGATCCCCAGATCCCATATAACAATGCCTGGAGGATAGGACAGTGACCTGCAATTGGATCCCAGAAGGTAGAGCCTAGGAAACCCCAGAACCAAGCAATGAGGAGATAGAGCAATCCAGGATGATTTCCAAAGTTTCTTTGGGTCTCCACGGACATACACAATCTAGTGCCCTCTTCTGCACACCCACACGCATCCACATCCAGAGAGAGAAATTAGGGTGGCATGATCCTCGCACAGAACAGACACCCCTGAATGCCAAGCAGACAGTAACAAGCCAGGACAGATCCTGTCTCTCTATTCTATTCCTCCTTCTCCTCTGTCACCCTTCCCATCAGCCATCTTGGAGCATTTGCTTGAGTTCCGGCAGGAAGGCATTCAGTCAGCTCTCTGCATGGTCTGTGTGGGGAGAGCAGGCAGTGTGTGGGCATCTCATCGACATCAAATGAAGAGACAGAATTGGCCAATAACCAGGCCTGAAGCTTGACAGACTCAGGAGGCTGATTCTCCAGGCTCCCTACCCCTACCCTAGCCTATGACCCTGTTGCGTCTTAGAGACCAGCAGGACACCCCTTCACGAGGCAGAGAGAGAGAATGTGTGTGTCTCACAGGCCCTGCTGGGTTTGCTTTCCTATTCACCTTCTTGCTGAAAAATTACATGAACCAAAGTTTCACAAAAGTAACGTTTAAAAAAGCAGTGAGTGCTTTTTCTAGTCTAGACTGCGAGGAAAACTGAGAATCTCACATCAACCCAAGCCACCCTCGACTGCTATGAGAGGGAGTCGAGAGGCATGGGAAAGCCAGGCCTACTTGGAAACCTTCCTAATGATTATGGGAACTGTCAACTGCCAGAAGGTTGGGAAGAGGGTTTGATTAACTATAATCTCTGATGGTTCTGATTAGAACATCAAGGACGCAGCTAACGGGTTCCCTTGTGACAACACAGCGAGGGTCTCCTCTACCTACAACAAACAGGAGGGCTGTAATTACACAATGTCAGACCCCAGCTCGACTGGCTCTTTTGGATTTCATCTTTTCCTGGAGTGCTTTGCCACCAAAAGGATGAAGAGCCTTCCCCCCACTTGAATGGTGACTATATTTAAGGTCCTTGAGTCCTCGTCACACTCCACAGTTGTAATTACACTCTTCACAGCAAAGAAAGGGTCTCCAAGCCAAAATCTGGCTGTGTGTGCCTCACAGGAAACTAGCTTCTTAGGGCAGAAATATCACGCACAGTGTGGTTTAAAGAACAGAAATTTCTTCCTTTGCAATGTTGGAAGCTTCGAGTTCCATGTTATAGAACTGGTTAGTTTCTTCGGGGCTCTGGTCCATGCCCCTCTACCAGCTCTAGACAGTTGGCTGGCAATCCATTAATCCTTTGGTTTGTAGATGTAACATCTTTGTACAAATCTCCCTACCCCGTCTCTGGGTCCAAACGTATCCCTTCACATTAGGATGTCTTGGACAAAAGCTTCTTAATGGCTTCGTTTGACTTATCATCTGCAAAGACTGCATTTTTAAGTAAGATCGCAGTCACATGACCAAGGTTTAGGACTTTGGCAGTTTTGGAGGTAACCTAATTTAACCCTTGTTACCTTGGTTCTGATGAAATCTTATGGGGATTTCTCCCTGCTAGAGAAAGGCAAAAGCAGCCTGTGACTGGTATAGGGTTGTAGAGGAAATGTGAGTCCCTTCCTGTTGCTCCTTCGGGTACCAGCCCTTGCCATCTCAGGGAATCTACACAGTGCCTTCAATTCCCTGCTCTTAGACCAATGGAGCTGGAAGGAGACCCAGTTAATCCTGGGTGTCAGCTTGACATACCAGGCATTAACTAAGATGGGCTGAGACTACCTGAGGAGATTATCTGGATGATAAGACCTGCCCCAGATTCCATCAGAAGGGTCCAGTAGTGGAGCAGATAAAGGAACCACAGAGCAGAAGACTGGGAAGAAGAAGAGAGGAATGCTCCAGCCACGTGGATGTCTGCCGTGACTTAGCCTGCCAACTTCAGCCACCAGCCATGCCGCCTCCACTGTGAAAGACTGTATCTCCCCTCTGGAACCCCAAGGTGAATAAATTTCCTTTTCTCCCTTAAGTTATTTAACTGTGGGTGTTCTCTCACAGCAGTAATGAAGAGTAACTGTTACAACCAGTAATTCAGTTTTCCTTTATTGTTGTCTTGTTTTGTTTGTTTTCTAGTGAGTGTGAGCCAAAGACTTACTTAACTTATTAATAAGAGACCCAGCGAGATGTTAACTACCCAAAGACCAGTGAGATGGTTCAGTGGATAAGGTGTCTGCTTGTAAATCTGGCGACCTTAAGTTCAATCCTTCGAAGCCCACATGGAGGAGAGAAGTGACTTCTGAAAGTTCTGACCTTTACTCATGCACCATGATATACATGACTTCTTTTGAAATAAATAATTAATTAATCAATTAGCAAACAAACATAATGTTTAAGAAAAAGCACTTAATGGGCTAGGGACATGACTCAGTGGTTAAAGTACTTGCCTTGCAAACAAAAGGACCTGAGTTCAGGTCCCCAGAGCCCACATAAAAATACCAGGCAGATATAGCGGTGACTTATAATTCCAGCCCTGAAAGCATGGGAAACCCCAGAGTAAAGCAATAAGGAGGTAGAGCAATCAAGGATGATTCCCAATATCACCCCTGGGCTTCCACAGGCACGTACACCCAAGTGCCCTCTTTATACAACACACACACACACACACACACACACACACACACACACACACATGCATATCCACAAAAAAAAAATAATACTTAAAAAAAAGAAAGATGTTACCACCAAACCAAAGAAGTACTGGATGAACACATACCAAGGTAATCTAGAATGCTTAAGTAGATTTTCAAATAGATGTAAAACAGCCGATATCCACAATGCAATCACTGACTGTATCTTCCCTGGACAAATCTACCAAATCATTTGCATTATTACAATCTTCCATTTGTATTACTATCTGTTTTCTACAAAGTGCAACTGTAATAAGCTGCAAGGCCATGAAAGGGGGAGCTAACCAAGCAGAGGCTCTGGAGATTCACCCTCCCCAGGTGCTAGGACCTCCCCCTCACCCCCACCTGCTCAGAGACTTTCAACGACCAAGGACATGTATGTCCCTAGCAGGTGGAGATCTGCTGGACAGAGAAGGGCCTGCCCTCTTCCAAGTTTCAGGAACTGTTATGACTGAGCAGTGACTTACGATTCCAGCCCTGAAAGGTGGGGCATCCCTGAGCCGAGGATGGTGACCCAGGCAAGTCATCCCAGAACCCGGAGGCTGAGGCAGGAGGACCTGGAGTCTGTGGTCAGAGTGGACCACAGAGCATCTCCTGTCCACCACCACAAAGATGGTTCCTTCCCACCCATCCATGCTGTTCCAAGATCCCACAGCAGGGGAACAATGCAGGGCGCCTCGGGAAAGCTGTGCTTTCTGGAATCAGCTCCAACCCCCCACCCCCCACCCCAACCAATCTCTGTCCTGCTGCTGAGTGGCATCTGCCTCTTCTCCCTCAAGACCTGAACTCCTCCTCTGTCTACACCAAGCATGTTCTAGGGCCGCTTCCCTCCATGAAATCACCAACCTCACTGGACACGCTTCGAACCCTAAAGTTGACAGTCAAGACCAGAACCCTGAATTTTGTGCACTTAGCTCCCATCCTGGACTGTGCAAACTGGCATAGGACTATGAGCTCAAAGGACACAATGACAGCGCATCTCCCATCCACAGCTCATCTTCATGCCACCCCCTCCTTTCGTCTTCTCCCACCCACACCACCCATCCCAAATCAAACCACAACTCCTCCTCCTTGAGAACACCCAAGGTCACAAGCCAAGGTCCAGAATGGTCCCTGTGGAAACACAGTCTCACCCTTCTTCCCTCAATGTGGGACCTGTTGAAGGGCCACTGCACTTCAGAATACCCTGCGAGACCAGTGGTATCTGTCGAAACTACTTAGGAGCACAATCAGTCCTGTCTCTTTCATTCCATGACTGGAGTATTCCCAGGGCACTATCCAATACAATTCTTGCATTCCAACCTTTGCTCTCCAGGTTTCTTCCCTTCGAAACCCTACCCTGAGACGATAAGAAAAACTAAACATGAAAGAAGGGTTTAATTGTGCCCCTGCCAACTGCACGACCTTCATCCAGCCCCACTCCCTGGCCCCAGCCCTCCCTGCAGCGAGCGTGTCTGTCCCAAACAGCTGCCTGTGAGCACCAGCCATCTAATTCTCTGAATCTCCAAAGCAGCAGAGAGAGACGGGTGTGGGCACAGGGGACAGAACCCAGCCATGCCCCTCCCTGTCCTAGCCAAGGCTTCAGAAGCATGCGTTCCCACTCTGGTGCAGTGGCAAGGGAAAGACCAGCCAGCAGGGCTGTGGCAAACTGTGTAGATTGTCCTCTGCCCGCTCTGGTGGAAATTCCACTGATGAAAGTGGCAGTTGATGTACCCTGAATGACCTGGGATTGTTTTCCTTCCACATGCAGCCAGACACTGATACTCCTGAGAAAGGCTGACAGCCGGGCTGCGTTCTCTCACAGGCCCGCTTCATCCTTGGCCAGCCCTGCACATCTCACATAAGAGACGGGCTCTGTGCGTGTGTGTGTGTGTGTGTGTGTGTGTGTGTGTGTGTGTGTGTGTGTGTGTGTGTGTGTGTGTGTGTGTGTGTGTGTGTATGTGTGTGTGTGTGTGTGTGCGTGTGTGTGCGTGTGTGGTGTGTGTGTGTGTGTGCGTGCGTGCATGTGAGTGGATGTACATATGTGTGCACAAAACGGCACTTGAGCGTGTGTGCCTACTGGAGGCCCAAGAGTGATATTGGGAGTCGTCCTGGATTGTCCTACCTCCTTAATGCTTTGTACTGGGGCTTACCAGGCTCTGCCTTCCAGGGCCAAAATTGCAGACCATCAACATTTCCACCTAGTGTTTTTGCATGAAATCTGGGGATCTGAACTCAGGTCCTTTTGCTTGTGAAGCAAAAAGCTCTAACTGCTGAGCCATCTCCCCAGCAGTTCCTGAGGTGGGATTTTGATGGCTACCAATGCAACAGCAGCAGCGTCAGCAGCACAGGAGGAGGAGGAGGAGGAGGAGGAAGGAAGCTTCATTTGCTCTGTGGGCCGCAGCTTCTCATGCTGTGACACACAGGAGGAGAAGCCTCCCAGGCCTTGATTGGAGTATTGCCATACATGTGCCATGCGTGTTGCTCAGTCCATGCTTGAGTTGAGGACTTCGGAATCTAGAAATACAGATGGAATAAGGCTACACAAAGTGTGCACACGCGTGTTCACAGGTCCACATGCACACACACCACCTCCCAGCACTCTGTGACTGACACCCATACCCTCCCTCTCAGGGGATCACAAACAGTTCAAACTCATGTAGAACACTTTCACTGCAAAGCTCTCCACAAATTAAACATGCCTAGGTTCAGGGCCAGAGACATGGCTCAGGGGTTAAGCCTCTGCCTTGCAAGCAGAAGTTCCTCAGTTCAGATCCCAGATCTCACATAAAAACACTGAGCAGAAATGGTGGCAAGTCTGCACTTCTGGCCTTGGAAGGCTGAGCCTGGGAAACCCCAGAGCAAAGCAAAGAAGAGGTAGCACAATCCAGGATGATTCCCAAAGTCACCTTTGAGCCTCCACAGACACACACAGGCACACAAAAGCACACAAAACAATAATTAATTAATTAATTGATTGATTGATTGATTAATATTCTTCCATCAAATGGGAATGGATATTAAGTGGGTGTCACAATTTGCTCTAAAAGGCAAACTCTAAAGATCTTAGAGTCTTGTCACCATAGAAGTTAGTGTGTTGTTCCCAAACCATCCAAAATGAGTCCTGCTGGGTAGCAGCTGTCCTTCGAGTCTAAGCTCTTCATACCAGTACCCACCTACACAAAGGAGACAAGTACATGGAGGTGAGGGGTGCTTCAGTTAGCCTGCATTGTCGCCAATAAATTCACCACCAAACAGCTTACAAGGGAGCAGGGGGTCTTATTCTCTCTTATAATTCTTGGCTACAGTTCCTTATCCAGCTCAGCAGGAGAGCTCCAACCAACACCAGGGACCAAGAGAACTGGCCACACCACATCCATCGATCCATAGGACTACCAAGAGAGACCACCATGTGTGGCCAAGTATACAGAAGGATGCCAACATTTCCATTTTATCCACCTGCCTGGAAAGTAGTCACACCCACCATGGGCTGCACCTTCCCCATCAGTTAGACAATTTCCTGCAGGTTTGCTCTGAGCTTAACTCAACTACTAATTCTCTACAAATGTGCCCAGAGCTTAAACCCTCAACCATCAAGCTGACACCTGAGCCCAACTATAGTAGTGGGTTCCTCCGTTGTATCATAGATTCTCTCCCTGACACTCTCTGACAAAAATCCACCAGAAAACACCAAAAGGCTGACATGATTTGCAGCCAGGAAAAAAAAAAATCAGTCATCCAAGTCCATTAGGCTGTGAGGTAGATTTTTGTCCTTCTTAATTTCATGTCGGCCTCCATTTCTTATGATACAATGATATTCCTCTTCTATTTTGTTCTTTTTTTTTTTCTTTTCAAAACAGGATCTTGCTAAGTAGCTCAGACTGACCTCAAACTCACAACTCTCCTGCTTCAGGATTCCTGGGTGTTGGCCTCACAGGCACTCACACCACGTCTTTTCTTTTTTAGCTTTTCTTTATTTTAAAAGCACTCCTGGTGGGCTGGAGAGATGGCTCAGGGGTTAAGACTCTGCTTCTGCAAGCAGAAAGTCTTGAGTTCGGGTCCCAGGTCCCATGTAGAAACACCAGAAGCAGCCTGTACTTCTGGCCCTGGTGCTGTTCTTTCTTCTTCCTCTTCTTCTTATTCCCCTGAAGTGCCACACAGGAGAGATCCTGTGTGCAAGATGACCTGGACCAGTGGAGGATGAAAATGTAGAACTATACCAGCTGTCTTCGGTGTGGCCCAGGAGTCTCCATGGCCCTTCAGAGACTGTCCCTAGTCAACACTTGGTAATGTTGTGTCTTAGTGTGTTGAGGCTGCTGTAACAGAACCCTACGTATGGAGGCTTGGGAAGTTCTCTACAACAGAGACTTGTTTCCAACAGTTCTGG